>CAKALG010023818.1:0-15787 GCA_916700815.1 Helicolenus hilgendorfi
GGATCCTGGTCCTGCTCGGCCCCCCCGTCGCTCCTCTCTGTTCTCTCTGCTGGTGGTGTCATCATCAGCGCTCTAATAAGGCGAAGGCCACGAGCGCCTTCAGCGAGTCATTATTCACAGTAATGACTTCTCACTGGGCTCCTCGGTTACAGGACGAGTTGTATCTGAACACACCGAGCTGCAGTTTAAAGACTCGGGTCAGCAGATAGTAGCAGTGAGAGGGTAAGAACATTTTGAGGTACTCGTACTTTAGTTGAGTATTTCCATTTTATACTACTTCTACTCCACTACATCCCAAGGGTAAATATTGTACTACCGGTGAGCTGGTTTATATACACTGAAGGACTGATGACGTAATGAGAGGCAGGTGTGTAAGTAGGTGAGTATGGTTTGTGATGGTGAACAGGTGAGCTGGTGGACGTGGAAGTCAGGTGACCAGGGTTGGTGGGAGAGTCCGAGGGTATTTGGTGGACAGGTAAAGAATGATGAAGAATGTATATTCAACCTTTTCGCGCACTGATGAGTTAGTGGTTAGTAGTTTTGTTGCATGGCGTAAAAAGGACACGTGAAAAGGTTAAAATGCGTCCTCCTGACACGCGGAATGTCCTTGTAATGTCGTGCTATTTTTACGCCTTCCTGTGAGACCGGATTGAGTCGAGAGCAGCTGATCATTCTCTGTAGGTTCATCACAAACACTGTTTTCACATTGTTATATGATACATTATTAATATAAAATATATTGATTATAGCCACTTAAACCATGGTGTTGTTGATCAGAACATGTATTCTTCAGTAGTTTTATCAGAAATCGCTCTATATGTCGATCTAAAGTGTAGTTATGATGGATTTTGAGTTGTAATCTAGAGGACTTTAACTATAGTTAGTCGCAGGCTCTCTGCTCTTAAAACATCTTTTTCACAGTTGTCTTCAGTACGAGGGGAGACGCCATCCTGCAGTTCCGCACGTCTTCACAGTAAAGTTGTCTGAAGCGTTCAAAGGTCAGAAACCTGCTGCCATCTGTGTCTTTGTTGGTCCTCCTGCGTCTCCTCCTCTCTGACATTTTAATAAACCTCTCTGGAGGGTTTGTCACCTCAGCAGCACACAGTCTCTCTGAGTTTTTAGCATTTATGAAGCTAAACTGAACCTGCAGGACGAAAAAACATTTCACAGACCGACGATTCTCATTCATTTATTACTTGGCAGCGATGGAAGCCCATTTTTGTCAGGAAAAACAACAGATGAAAAGTTTGAAATGATAAAACCAAAAATACATAAACACTCTGGTATAAATCAAAAATGTTTGTGCACTACTAAAAATGTGTATTTATAAAGTAATAATTTTAATACATTTATTTTTTCAGATACTTGGACTTAAGACCTGTTGTCTCCGAGCAGCTGTCAATCACTCTTAAACTCCGATCAAATGGTCAAACTTGCCAGCGCTGATCAAATATGAATCAATATTCTGTTACTGTAATGCCTATTTCTCTCCTCAAATGTTTTCAGAAACATCCTGTAGTGTACTGTTTAGCTGTAAAATGAGAAAGTTTGTGACCCGGCAGCCATGTTGAGATCAGTTGAGGAAATACCAAGCACCGCCCACCAGCCGTAGCACAGCCAATAGGATCGCTCTCTCTCTCTGAAATGACCTGTGATTGGCCAAAGTGTCCTGTCACGGGTTAGATTTTTTAAAGCCTGAAAACAGAGCCATGAAGAGGTGCAGGAGTCTAGTTATTACTCAGAACATTTGAATTACATTAGCTCCCTCGAAATGACACTGGCCCTTTAACATAATTTCCCCCCCACATAAATGTATCCTCATCAGTAGCGTCACTTTACTGTTTTGTTTTGACTGTAGTATTGTGTCCTGGACTCTACACCTCCCTCACCGTCTTTAAACAGAGAAAGTTTGTCTCTCTTTACTTTAATTAAAGTCAGACTGACTGTTTGTTTGTGGTCAGAGAGCTCCACTCCTTCTGCCAACGTTTCATTGTTCACCAAACTGTTGGCCAGGAGGAGGAGGAGGAGGAATGTTTTGGCGGTGAGCATGAAGAATCCATTTTCCTCGGCCTGCTGCTGCAGTGGCGGCAGCGAGCGACAGCGGCGGATGGAGATTAGGAGCTGATATCCTGCCTCCTCATCCGTCGCCTGATAACACACAGCAGGATAATGGCTCTGCTATTTCTGCTGCTGAGACGATGACGGTTGTTATCTGACTGCTGGAAGCTGCTGTTTAGAGCTCCAGGAGGCGACATGGCAGACCAATCAGTCAGTATATCAGTGATGGATTCATGGAGCTCCTGCTGGTTAACATTAGTGTCGGTGCAGCTGCAGTCGGACGGGAACATCTGTCAGTTTTGCATCAAATTTACAGATACTGTCATCTTTTACATGCTTTAACATGTACGCATCATTTCAGTCAATATTCATTCCTTTGAGCTATTGTATTTGTTTACAGTTTACAGAAACACTTGTATATAGACATTGTATGTTGTTTTTATACATATTTTATATACACGTTTTGAGGGAAACATATTTTCTCCTGGATTATGGGTGCGGTTTTAAACACGTGGTTAATGTTGTAAATTGAAACAAATCGAAAAAACTAGGGGCTGTCAAAGTTAACGCGATAATAACACCTTAACGCAAATTAGTTTTAATGCCACAAATTTCTTTAATGCATTAACGCAACTTGCGATTTTGTAGTGGGCTCAGTTTTAATGCTACAGTGGAGATACTGGTATCATATGAAACTACAAAACCTAAAGAATCCATTGGTACCAACCATGCTCATACTAGCTTGTAAAAAAGGAGGCTAAATAACGCAACAAACTTGCGCTACATTTTGGTGAGGAAAAACCAGCATGGCCATTTTCAAAGAGGTCCCTTGACCTCTGACCTCAAGATATGTGGATGAAAATGGGTTCTATGGGTAGCCACGAGTCTCTGTATAAGAGTATTTATATAGCACATTTCAGCAACAAGGCAATTCAAAATGCTTTACAGAAAATATTAAACACAATATGAAAGATAAAAGATAAAATTAGTGACCTAAACAATCTGCTAAACAGCAAACTGTGGGTTCCTCACTCCATATCAGTGACCTACAGAAAATATCAATGAGTTTTGTTTTACTTCTTGATCTTCATCAGGATGTAAAAACAGCCACAACAGTAAGTTTCTGTGCCTGCAGGGAGAATACAGGCTTGTGGGTCCCACGTCTGAAAAATGCCAACACACAGTCCACTTAACGGTGCACGCTTGTAGCACTAAAGTTTATCACACAATTCACCACGGTCTACTGCTCGACACCTGTCCAGCTGTTGGCGGTATAATGCGCCTATAAACTGGTTTTAGCACCAACAGACATGAAGCTTTTTACGACACTTTTTTATGCTCTTATTTTTTAATATTGTTTTATTCTTGTGCCGCACTTTGTGATCTTGTTCTATGAAAGGTGTTATATTAAATAAACTTTACTCACTTACTTTACGTCGTGTTCAGCCTGAATATTAATAGTCACATGGTTATAACTTATGATTACACGGTTTTGTTAAATACTCGATTCTGATTGGTCAATCACGGTGTTCTACGGTCTGTTATCTCTTCATATCAGACCGTTGCTATGAGCGCAGTTCTGATGTCAGACTCTGTCGGGCCGTTTTTGTGTTAAATTATTTATTTCTTAAGTAATTAGCCGTGTAATAAGCATGATAATGTACAGCTAGTGGGTCATTGTTGTGAAATAAACCCCTTCAGGGCGATGCAAGATTGTCATTTCACAACCATGACCGGCTCGCTGTACATTATCCCTTATCTATTCTGTAACACTTTATAATAACCATAATTTATAAATGGTAAATTGATAGTTAATCAAACTTAATCAGTAGTTATTTTAATGTTAAAATCAACGAAATTACAATAAATAATGTTTATGTATTATAAGTAATGCTATAATTTTGGTTATTTTATCAGTTTACTGTTGCACACATTCTAACCTTGGATGTATATATATATATAAGTATTTAATTAAGATATAATTTTTAAACCTCAAAGAAATTGCATGTAAACCATCTATAAACATTATCTGTATTATAAAGTTTCAACTGATGATTATAATACCTTGTTAAATGGTTAATAAATACTTTGTAAAGGATCATTATTTAGATAGATAGTTAATACTTTGTTAATGTTTAATAATAATTGGTTACTGATTCATCTATCTCTGTAATGTTTATAGATGTTTTACAAACATTTTTTTAAAGGTTTACAAATAATTTTGGAATAATTAACAAATACCTAATATAGTATATATAAAATGTTGTAAAGTGTGCAACAATAAACTGTTAATAAATATTTTACTAATGTAATCAGGATATAAGTGTTTTCATCTATTATCAGCTTTAATACAATATATAATTTATAAACTAATTATTTCATATTATTTCATATCCAAATACACAAACTAATGATAATATAACAGAAATTATAACATTACTAATAAGTCGTAAACATTATAAATTATCATCTTATTGTTAACAGTAAAATAACTATTAACTAAGTTTCATTACAATCAATTTACCATTTATAAATTATGGTTATTATAAAGTATTACCAACTATTCTTCTTAATGAGACTTAGAAGAAAAAAAATCATTATATTCTTATATTACCCATCAGAATAATATCACATTATGTCTCTTTTATTCTGGATTTAGGGACTCGTGACTTCATGTACAGCAGTTTTATGTAATGCTGGTTGCTGGTTGCTGGAGTTATTAAAGACTGGAGCTATTTAAGTCTTGTGCAGCAGATGTGATCCTAATATCTGCTCATTACAGTCACTTCACTCTATTTTTGAAACAAAACATTTTTCACTCTTTTAATATTTCGTCTGTAATCTGATTCAGTCAGAAAATAATGAATGAAAAATGACTGGCCTTTTCACATTTAGTTCCTCTTCCTCATCTTCTTTTTGTTCTATATCGTCCCTTACTTTGTATTTTCCTGTCTGCCTTTTCTCCTCCTCTTTATTTTCTTTTTTTTGGAGGGGGGGCTTTTTTTCATTTTATTGATAGGACAGAGTCTTGAAAAAGGGGGAGAGAGAGGATGACATGCAGAAAAGGCCAGATTCGAACCCGGGCCGCTGCATTAAGGGTTGAGCCTTCCTCTATGGGTGCCCCCTCTACCAACTGAGCTAACCAGGTGCCCCTCTTTATTTTCTTTACTGTAGATCTAAACTTTAACTTCATTTGTTTTTACTCGGGGAAAAGATGATTCTTTGCTGGATTTTTTAAAAATTTGCATTTCCTGCATTATGTTACCCGCTTGCTAAATTATTAGCCTCTTTGGCTTCTAGACGCCGACAGCAACGTTAATATTGCCGTTGCCTAGCAGTGGTGTTCTCATGACTTAACCACTTTAAAATTACCTTTTTAATGTACAAACATAATGTGTGTGACTTATGTTGCAATTCAAACGGGATCAAAAAATGCTTTGTCTCTCGCCGCTGACGCTCATATTTTTTCTGAAATAAGGTCCCATGTTGGTCCACCGGAAGGGGCGGGACTTCGCCGATCTTTTTGAACTCTGAATAGAGTGATCCGGGGATGACATATTTTTGTAGGCCTACCAGGAAGTTAGCATCGCCCTGGTTCCCTCGACAAAAGACCAATGGGATTGTTCCATTGGGTTTTGAATTATTGCAGGAAATAAGCTCTGTGGCAAACACACGTTTATGATACTTACACGTTTTGTTCAGAAAGATAAACTCCACAAAGGAACACCACTTTATGATTTTTGAAGTGTGAATGCAATCACCAGAAATAAAAAGCAAATGTTAAGGCTACAAACAAACTACACCACGGTCACATGAACACGAGTATACACAAAGAGGCTGTAAAGGAGGATGAGTCAGCGTGACGATGTTCAGTAGCCTCATTTAAGACACATAAAATTCATGTGCCGATTACTGACGTATTTTCTGTCGTAGAACAAAATGTTAAAATCTCTTCAGCTTGTGTTAACCAGAGACCTTATTTCAGGCATGCAACTAAAAACCCATTCAAAAAACCTTCCAGACGAGGGAACTGGAAGTGCTAAATTGCTGACTCATCTCTGGGTTATAGACTCTTTCCTGTAGCACTCTATACTTTCTGTGTTTGAATTCTGAATGAAGCTCTGAAAGACTTTATAGCTCACTCAGTTAAAACTTAGTTGAAATGTTCAGATGTTTGGTGTTCAAAAAACATTTATATCCAGATTTAAATTTGATTTCATTCAATCAGACTTAAAGCTAACGTTCCATAAAACTTCACTTAGCTTTTTGTTTCCTTTGGCGGTTCAGCCAGAGGAGGAACCTCTGCAGGATGTTTGATGACGCTCCCCAACAGCTCGTTCGTCTGAGGATGAGCAGTAAACAAAAGAGCAATAAGAGCTCTTCTCCGATAAGACTTTGAGTCATCCTGCTCTCTTATCGCCTGCTTCTCAGCGTCACCTGCAGCCCTCTTTTCCACCGACACACCGAGCCTTCCCCCGTCGCCATTTATCTGAGGAGTTTACATACACGGCAGACAGGAAGACGGCGTCCTGTGTCACAGACGATGATATCTGGGGGAATTTAACTGACAATAACATACACTTTGAAATGATATCACACCTGCTGCACGGAGGAGTTCAACAATAAACCCCAGCTGGAAATCAGGGTGGGAAAATGCCTAAAAGTTTTTAAAAAAAGCACATATAAGTATTGTTTTTACATGTAAATATCTAAACGTGGATCATGCAGAGCCATCAAAGATATATTTAGAGTCTCTTCAATCAAAAGGCCTGAATGAACCTTGAAAATGTTGATGTCTTCTCATGAAACTGGAAGAGAAAAGGATGGAAGGAAGAGAGGCAAAATATTTCATTATCATTTCAAAAATATTATTTCTAAAGTCCGCCAGTCGCTCTGAATCTTTTCTGCTTCTTGATATAATGAGGACCAAACAATAACGTTCTCTCCTGCAAACTTGCTATGAATTCACAGTTTTAGGGCTTTATAAGAAACTATTGGACCTTTAAATGAAGTCTTGGTCAACTTTAGTGTGAAAAGAAAAACAGAAATGTGTTTTTTACAGTCTTAGGACTGAAACGTCATTAATAAGTTGTGATTTCTTTGATTCGTTTTCACACTTAGAGATTAGATTTTTTTATTTGATTTGATTATGTGATCCAGATTAATCAATTAGGGGGAACTACAACATATCTTGCGAAAACTACTTAGCTAGGTTTAGGAAAAGATCGCGGTCTGGGTTTAAATAACACCGGAAGTGCTGTAACTTAAGTACGGAAGTTACGTGACAAATAAATCAACTTGACTTCACACAGGACACAAACACCGGCCTCCTGGGCGAAAGTTTGATATATTTTGACCCGCCCACCCGACCCTGGTGTTTGGTTCTCTCTATACTACCTAGTTCATAATTACGTGAATTACATACAAATTAACTTCGTGCTGAGCATCACAAAAAAAAATTGAAATTTGTGTCACAATCAATACATTAAATTTCATGACTATTTCACGAACTGCTGTTGCGACTGGGCTGAGATATTAGACGTTTGGTTCCCACTTCTAACAAGGCCTGTGAGCCAACAGTATAACAACGTTGGTATCATTCAATTGCACCTTTAAGTAAGGGCTTTTTGCTTGCAGGACTTTTACTTGAGGTATTTTCACAGTGTGGTATTGGTACTTTAACCTCAGTAAAGGACCTGAGTACTTCCTCCACCACTGGTTTTCTGTCTGAAACGTCGTCGTTAACACGTCTCTGTTGAATCTCAATGAGATGAATCGCATTAAATAAAGTTAATAAAGTTGCTAAAGGGATGATGAGAAATGAGCCGGTGTTGAAACACGCTCGGTGCTCCGGTCAGTGACTCGGTCCACACACAGCTGATTACAACAGTGGACTGAGTGTCTGAACCCGCTCAGCAGAGACTCACTTTAATTTAATCAGCTGCAGCCTCATATTTCTTCAGCGGAGAAACCGTAGCAGCGGCTCATTACACAAATTAATTCATGGGACGGTTGCAAATGAGCTTTATTTCTTATTTCTAAATGGAGATGCTTATGTTTAAAAGTACTCCGGGAAATTAGAATACCTGATGGAGACACTGAATAAAACTAATTCTGCTTTTAAAGGAGAGTTTGGAGACAACAAAGCATTTTTATAGTCTGAATAACAGACATAAAGATACAACAATGGCCTTAAAGGTGCAGTGTGTCGGATTTGACAGCATCTAGTGGTGTGGCTGCAGGTTACAACCAACTGAGTATCCCTCCGCTCACTCCCTAAGGCAGACGGTGGCTGGCGGTACCACGATTTTGCACTTTGCGGCTTACGTTACCGCAGTTTCACAAGTGTGTTGGAGAACTACGGTGGCCTTCAGGTAACATGAAACAGTGAAGAAGCAGGCTTGATGTGCTGCGGAGTTAATTAATGAGTTGATGGGATGCAGGTGAATTGAATTGAACAGGTGAATCAACTTGGCAGCAATCAGGAAGCCAGAAGACCGAGAGAGAGAGGAGCCACACCCACAACACAGACAGTTACCGTCTGACACAAATAGATTTTATTTTGTTATACTTTATCCCTATGTTTTAACCGCTTTTAATCAGCATTGTTGGAGGTGATTTGAGATCTGAGAGTTTCATTGCCATATGACAATAAATAACTTGAACCTGATGATTGTTATGTTGATACCATAACGTAGGGCCACTGAAAATATAAGCTTTCAAGAGTAACATTTTTAATATTTTTTAGAAATAAAGTCATAATTTAAAGAAAATAACTGATAATATTATGTAATTAAAGTCATAGTTTGACTGACATCTATGTTCATACTGTCATAAATGTTTCTCTCATTGGCTGTCCGATCTCTGCAGTCACAACACAAAATGAGTCACTAGTGGGGTTAATTTTGTCTGTAACACACTGCTCCTTTAATACATCAGTGATTATAATCAAGTAACATAATATATAGCCTGAAATTGACCATTCTGCATGATGAGTATTTTGTTTTACTTTTGGTTCTTTAAATATATTTTGAATGCAGGATTTGTACTTGTAATAGAGTATTTCTACATGGTGGTATTACTACTTTTACTTAAGTAAAATATCTGAGTACTTCTTCCACTTCTGATTTGTGAGAATATTGTGTGATATAAGAAGATGAAATTATATGTTGTTATAATAAAAACGTTTCTTGTTAAAATAGAATGATTTGGTGAGTAATAATGAGGAAAAATATGTTATTATATCATGAAAAATATATTGTTCTAATGTGAAAAAGTTGTTGTAAAAGCCCCCAAATATGTCTAATTATAATGAGGAAGTGAGCAATTTTTCATTTGTATTTTTGTTGATGTTTTTGTGGAAACAGTATCCTGTATAGAAGCTATCTGGTGACTTCAGTCTCTAAAATGTTACCTTCCGTATCTGTCTTAGCAGAGGGTAAAACATGTTGGCAGCTGTGATTTAGTTTTAGAATTTCTTTATATTTCTTCATGTTCACAAGGAAAGATCTCTGTTCATCGTTGTTATGTTTTCTTGTCTTCCTGTGGGGAATCCGACTGAGACCACGGTGTTTCTGTGAGTCCAGACTGCTTATAATATCTGGTATTTAATGATATTTCATGACAGTAAACGCCTGGAGGTCGGCTCTGTGTGAATCTGATTCGGGGAGCTGTGTGTGCTGAAACGTGCTCTGCTTGGAGGGAAGTGGATTAACTAAATATTTAAAATGTAAGTTTCCTCCAAACTTTCACCCTGAACTCAGATTTCTCCTGTAATAAGATATCAGGATAAATGTCAGCATGGATTAACTCGTCTCAGTTCCAAACAGAAGGTAAAGTTCACAGTTTGTTCTTGTTCTCTGCTCTGTCGAGGTGTTTCTTCTTCAGTCAGCCTCCGAGCAACGCACTGGCGCTTAACCTTTCTTTACACTTGAGTGCAACACCGTGGTGCGGGCCTCCGTAGTTGGCAGGGGCCTCCGTAGATGGCGCGCTACAAGCATGCACAGAGGCATGTATGCTCAGCGTGTTGTTCGTTGCAATATGCTCCGAAACGCCAGGAGGCGTGAAACAAAATAGTCTGTGGATAAGTAAGAAGTCAACGAATGTTACCAGAAGAACGTTACGTAAATAGAACTATGTAGGAAAGAGCAGCTTTCTCTGCTTTATTCTTTGAGAAGTCTGGTACCTGAAGCCTGATGTTTTTTTTTTTTTAGCATTTACAAAACAATCTCTCATATTGTTTCACAGCATGCAGCAAAAAGCCTCTTCTTTCAATGTATTTAATGTCATGGGACTGTCCCTGTGGTCTCTCGATGAACAGTCGTAGAGATGTCTGTACAGGCCAACCTGCTCGGCCAGTCTGCCCTCGAAGGCGTCCATGTTGAACAGAAAGGCGCAGCGGGTAAGCTAGGTTTATGCTCTGCGTAGTGAAGCTTTGGTGTGCACGCCAGAAAATTTTAAAAAAAAGTCATCACAGCTTTCATGTGGTGAGCGGAGGCTCCGCAACCTGTCGCGGTGGTTTGTCGTGCACCTCTGAATTCTTGCAACTATGCGCCGACTACGAGCGCTGCACTTTTCATTTCAACTTGGACGCCTTCGAAGGAAGACCGTCACCAAACCTCCAGAACCACCTGTTTCACAAGAGAGCACAAACACATTTTAGCTGTGTAATAATTTTGTTAATTACTCAATTAACAGCATTTTAACCGGCAACTATTTGGAAGTCAATTTTTAAGGACAAAGGACAAAATGATTTGGTTCCAGCTTCTTAAATGTGAATAATTGATGGTGTCCTTCATCCTTTGTGATTGTAAATTGAATATTTTGGGGTTTTGGACTGTTGGTCTGACAAAATGAACAGTTAATTGGCAAATTTTGATGGGTGATTTTTGAGAAAGATTAATCACTAAATTGGGAAAATAATCAACAGATTAATCAGTAATGAAAATAATTGTCAATTGCAGCAATGGATGTGAGGTTGCAGCCAATTTTACAAGAACTCTCTGACATCAACATGTTTGTTTTTACTATTATGGTAGTCTAACACTTGCATAAAAGTATATATCCTGTATATGAAGCCTGCTCTTTGAAAGCTTGTACTGCAGTGAAGACGACTCTTTGTGGTACTTTATACTACTGATACTCAGTGCAGCAGCCTCACGCTGTGTTTTAACCACAGTGTGTGTGTCTGCGGTGGGAAATGAAGTGACGGCCCGGTGATGTATCACCGCTGTGTTTCCTTTAATTAATCCTCCTCCTGTGCAGCAAAGTGAGCGTAATAATTCCACACAGGCCGCTCTGATCTACCTAATGTGCTGCTCTACCTCTGACTTAAAGCCGGACCATAAATCCAGAAGAGCCTTTAGAGACGCCGGCTGAATAATGTGGCCATTAGATGATAAGGAGGAACGTGCAGCAGGGGGCGCGGTCAGGGGGAGGGGCTTCCTCTCAGCTCTGAGGTTAACCTGGAAGAGAGGACTCACCTGAAATACAGCCGTCGACCTCTGAGGGAACATATGCACCTCTAACATCTCATCTTATTCTCATACAACGGGTCGTATGATATTTTAGGAGGAAGTCATTCCTCCTTTTTTGTTCTTTTCCTACGAATGTCCAGCCACACCTGTCATTTTCCACTCGTTACATGCATTCAGTCTTTTCAAAATAAACTTCCATCTTCACAAGAAACAACTTTATTTAGGATTAGGCAAGAAAACTACTTAGTTTGGTTTAGAAAAAGATTGTAGTTTGGTTTATAATAACACCGGAAGTGCCGCTACTTAAATACGTAACTTATGTGATAAATAAATCAACATTGACTTCTGGTTTCAAACGGGACACAAACGGCGGTCTCCTAGGTGAAAGTCCGGTATTTGATGACCCACCCATCCACCCCGACCTCTTCTCTATGTGGCGTTCGTCGCTTTTTATATTTTCTGGTTCACAATTCCATGAATTAATTGATTTAGTGGGATGTACACGAATTACAGTGCATTACTTTTTGTGCACTACACATCAAGTCCATCCAAAAATGTCAATGTAAACAATAACACGGAATAAACACACCACTAGATAATAAACAATTTTAGAAAATAATTAAATTTACACCTGAGGAGGCTCATAAGAGGTGAACTGTAGCTGTGAGAGTGGATATTATAGGAAAATAAATAATATATGTTGTCATTGAACAATTTTCTGATACACTCAGTATGAGTGAAATTCTACATCACTGCTGGAGGAATGTATTTTATTGTGTAGTGGAAATGTTTGCTGAGAATAATAAATACAAAATAAATGAATGCATCTGATCCAGTTTGCCACTTTTAATTTTCTTTTTAAAAAGACAAACAAAATAGATTATGTTTCTAATGTCTGCACATTTTCCTGATGGACTTCTGCAGCGAGAGAGAGAGAGAGAGAGAGAGAGATGAAGAAAAAAGTTGAGTTTTAGACCCGTTCTCTGAGATATTTTCTTATTTATGCGTCGCCTTGGGAAACTGTGCTCTGCATAGCAATGACAGGAAGCAGAATGTAAATTTCAGATTGAATTTGGATGAAATGTGCTCACTGCTGACCTGAGGCCAGTTTCATTCACTTCAATCCTCCTCTTTTTATGGGAACATTAAACTTATTTCAGCTCTCTCTCTCTCTCCCTCCGCCGGCTGAAGAACCAGCCCTCGCTCTCAGACGATGTTCAAGTTGTTTTACAGCTGCAATATCTGCAGGAGAGATGGCTCGTTGAATTGTCTCTGCTTGTTTGTTAAAAAATCCATCGCTCATTTTTACTGCAGGCAGAACTGGAGACGAATCTTTTCACGCACAGTTACGTTTCTCTGCAAGTATGAAGCTGTACAGGAAACAGAAAGGTCAGGAGAATAAAACTTTGCATTTTAAAGCCTGTTTTTATCTCCAGAAAATGCAGTTTGTTGGCCAATTTGGAAACTCTCTCCTTGACTACCGTACATAGGCTGCTTTTGTTTTTCCAAAATATGGTCCCATGGGCACAGGCGCAGTTTACGTTGGTTCACTGAACCCCCTAGACATGCATCTATATTTCTTTATGATAAAACAGAACAAATAATTTATTGTAATGATGAATAATATTGACCTTGTTGTGTCTTCTTATTGACAGAAGAGAAAACAACAAGATAAGAAGTGTGTGAGTGAAAGACAAACAAACTGTCTCTGATAGTAATCGTCCCTCCACATGAGGCTGAGCTGCTGTTTGCAGTTGTGATTTTCTTGTTTCTTTGCACCACAAGTTTATTAAATATTTGATCTGGCAATTATATATAGCATAGTTTACATAATATTTCCTTGGAGTGTTGCAGACGATCAGTGTTCTGCAGTGATTCACAAACTCACACGGTGATAAAATGTGTCGAGTTTAATCACCGATACTTCCGTTTTTACTGCCGCTGTGTGTAATCAGGCTGCTGCTGTCCGAGCCTCGTATTTCACACACACACACACACACACACATACACACACACACACACACACACACACACACACACACACACACACACACACACACACACACACACACACACACACACACACACACACACACACACACACACATACAGGATGTGAACTGGCGGGATATAGGCTGGTCTCACACATTGTTCGTAGCTATACTTACGAAAAGTAATCGTGAACCAGAAGTCAAAGTTGATTTATTTGTCATGTAAGTTACGTACTTAAGTAACGCCACTTCTGTAGTTATTTTAAGCCAAACCACCATCTTTTCCTCAACCAAACTAAGTAGTTTAATTGCCTAAACCTAAGAAAGTTGTTTCCTGTGAAGACAGAGGTTTATTTTGAAAAGACTGAATTTGTGTAATGAGCGGAAATGGACACGTGTTGCTGGACATTCATAGGAAAATAAACAAAAAAGGAGGAATACGTGCCCTGATGACACAATCATCTGAACATGAACATGGATAATGACATGCGACAAAAGCCTCCGGACGGACTCAAACTGAAGTTTGAATTCATGATTTGTTCTTATTTTGTTTGTACCCATTGATTTCTAGGATTCACTAACGTTTTGTTATTTATGCTCTTCTCTTAGGTAAGAGAATATTTCACGAGTGGTCGAGATCACTCAAGATAAGAAAAAAATATCTTGTTTTCGCTGTCCATTAGGATAAAGAAAAAACACACAACATCACATAATGGACGGACCAGGTACGGCGTATCAATATAGGCTTGTTACATGCATATTCAAAATAAACCTCCGTTTCCCCAGAAATTAGGTTTAGCTTTAGAGTTAGGTTTAGGTTAGAGCTGTCTTGACCTCCCTTCTTTTTTTTTCTCTTAACAGAAAATTGCGAAAATATGAGAGAAATTTAAGAGAATTTTGCTACATGAGGCCCGTTGTTAAAATGAGGTGTCTCCGAAAAGAAAAATGTGTCTTTATGTTTTGCAGTGAATTGTTAAAATGAGGATGCTCATTAGTCGCAGGTACGATCTCTCTGCCGGCTCCACACACCAAATAAACAGAGTATATCCGTCACTGCTACCGAGTTAATTTGGCTCCAAAAGGATCAAAATAAACCCCAAACACTAAAGAAACAAACAGAGAAATTGATCATCAGCATGGATTTCCAGAAGAAGATTCTCCATCTCAAAGAAATCAGGAGAATCACTCCTCGTTTTAAAGTCAGCTGCGTCGCTTGTCACTGATTATGTGTAGCTTTTTGGTGAATTTGCATTTGTTTCATGCTGACTGAAGCGTCTCCTCTGCTTCCTTCGCGGCTGCTGAAAATCACTGTAACTCAGTCTGGAGGAGATTTGAAGGCGAAGCACACATGGAGCTGATTTCCATGAAATAAACACAAACAAACCCCCTGCCAGGGTTTTTAATGGGGTTTACATTTCTTCACCAAAAAATTTACGACATACTTCTGTCAAAATAAAAACTACCTCGGTGTTCCTTCTGCAAACAACCACAAAACACTTGTGTTAACTTTGTTACGGTTGGACTTACAGGTTCTTAAATACAATACTTACATACATATAAATGCTACGGTAATGCGCAAGGCGTTTAGCGTGCAATAATTACGCCTTTCCTGATTTCCTCATGTCATTTTGACACCATGTATCCTGTACTGAACGCAATGTAAACGCATCTGTGTATAAATGCTACAGTAAGAGTTAGTGACGTAGTATGAAAAGCGAGAAAGACCACTTATGATGGGCGGGTGGGGAGGTTTTGTAAGTTATGTCAGTGACGTTTGTCACGTGACGATTATCACAGGCTTTTTAGTGACATCTGTCACGTGTTTTTCGTAGTTGGGTTACATTGTTTCCGTTCATATGTTACTTAGTTAACTTACTTAATTTAAGCCCAACCATGACATTTTCCATTACCCTAAGTGGTTCCTAGCTGAACCGAACGTTTGCGTGTTGTACAAATGACACACGAAAAGGCTAAAATGGGTACTCATGAAACGCGGAATGTCCGTTTAACGTTCTGGTATTAATACGAGTAAATAGTTACTTTCCACCACTGGGTCAGAGTTATGTGTCAGGTGTTCATTTCCGACCCTGTCAAACAGACGGATTTCATTTCCTGTTACAGACACGAGATGAGTCCTGACAGCGTTTGTGTTGATCTCTCTCTCTACAGACTCGTCTCATACGACGCCTCCGGCCGCTGACTGACGTCTCTGTGGAAAGCTAATCGATGGCGGGAAAACATCAGCAATAATCACCGCCGCCA
>CAKALG010023819.1:0-19434 GCA_916700815.1 Helicolenus hilgendorfi
AGAGCGTCATAGTTTGAAGCGTAGAGTGTTTGAGACACTTTCAAACGGAGTGTTTATCCCCTCTGGTTGTGTGTAGGATGTTCAGGTCTAGTTCAGCATTAACAACATGCAATATGGGCTCTACCGAATCAAAGATAATGCATACATGCCCAGGAGCCCATTATCTCATAATCCGTCCATTAAAGAACCTAGGGTTGTTGTTGTTTTTGTTTTTTTATTGGGACAAGACCCGGATCCTGATGCTCTAACTCAAACATAATGTCTATACAGGCTGTGTGGTGAAAACAGCACATCAGTAGCAGCTTCAGTCCTCCATCAGCACACAGGATGCGTATTAGACGTGTGTGTAGGTCACCCGTGTTTTGGCAGCACTCAGAGCCCAATATGCAATCACTGTAGTTACGTGCATAAAGCGGAAGTAAATAGACATGAAGCCTAAAATGTGTATCTGTGTTCACAGCTGTATTGATTCAAATGGAAACACATGATACGGACGACTACAAAACGTGGCTGAAACGCCTCCTGTGAAGACACGACAAATTTAAATATTATTGAATTAAAAATGTTAAGATGTAAGAATTAATTCCTCAAATGCCAAAAAGTGCAGAGAATCTTAAAATGAGCTTTAGGCAACAGTGAAATTATTATTTAGTATTTGTCTCCCAACAGTCTTTTGGCCTACAGCTGGTATGAGCATTTCCATCAGAGGATTTCAGCATTTATAGCGCTGCTTCACTAACCCCTGGGCTACCCCAACAACACTAATTTCCTTCATGTTACAACCAGTGTTTTTGCTCAAGGGCGAAATGAAGTTCACACGTGAGGTTATTTTATTGGCTTATATGCGAGGTATTAATGGTATAAACAGATGTCAAACCTCCCCTTGTAAGATTCATTTCTCCTTCTTTTTCCCACCTTGTGATCTCACAACAAGAATATAGAATATTTATTACATCTAATTAAAGGTTTCTACTGTAAGCCTGTGACCCCTATGCCTCATACAGTTAGTTTTCCTTTAGCATTAATTATCATAGTGAAGCCTATTCTTTTTTATTGTTGCACTCATTGGTTTCTTGTAATAGAGATCAAGTTATTAGAGGAACTATTATATGTTGTGCTTTTTCCCTTTCCTTTAGTGTGTTATGTAGTTTTTGTTGTGCATGTAAAAGGTCTGCAAAGTCCACGCCAAAGAGAGTTACCTTTCCCCACAGAAACACTGCTCCTGAACTGTGTGAAACACCTTGCTTGAAGTCCCGCCTTTTCGTCTGTAACATGGTGATGTCACCAAGTAATACATTTGCATAATACCTGAGAGTTTTTTGTTGTTTTTTTTTACATTAAAGGGACTGTATGTAAGTTTTTAGATATATAAACGTTTTTTAATCGTTTTTTATTGCCAATGTGTGAACAGGTTGTAACCTAACCTTCCCGACTTTCTGGGTTTCTTCTATCAACTTGTAGACTGCTTTAAATGTGAAGAATCTGGGCCGTTTTTTCCGGGAAAATTCAATGGATGTGCCGTCATGTGCGCTCGCAAGTGCCTTAACTCTCTTCAGCTCCGCTACAGGGCTAATGGTGTGCAACAATAGCTAACGTTTGGTTAGAAATGGTGGCCAACAAACGACCAGCCCCCAACACAACTCAGACTCCAACACAAACTCCACAGAAGCACAAAAAAAACAAAGTCATATCTAGAGAAGCCCGTCTTGCAAAACAGGAATGTGACCGACGTCGGGGGTAAACTAGAATTAACATCAGCCAGGCCTTTGATTCATGGAGAGACCTTTGTTTGGTTTTGTTTGGTATCAAAACCGAACTGAAGCTGGCAAAATTCCAATTAGACAGGTAAGCTATTGCCAAGCAAATATACAGTGATATTGTGGTTTTAGTTGTCAATCACGTTCAGTCTCGTGTGCGTCGCCTTACTGTTTTGACTGTTGCTCGCTTGTGTCTACGTAGTGCGAACACGAGCAACAGGACGCAGACTGTCGTTGACTTAAAGGCCACAGGTTTCACTGTTAACAAGCAATTTCTGATTCCTACATTGAGCCCCTTTAAAGCATGTAAACATGTTCTAGTAGAATTCCAAAATACAAGTATGAACCTGAAAAATGAGCATCATAGGTCCTCTTTAATGTTCAAATTAAAATCTTAAATGTTTTCCTACACTTCCAGATTAAAGAACTATTATGTCAAGTCTAATAATGCAGGGCTGTCTGTTCTCAGAGGAGGATTTTTCAAGTTGCAAAATAAAGCGGTGACCTGGTTCTCTCTCTGTTAGTATCTTCAGTAGTCTGATGCTCCTGTATACTTACATCACAGCAGGTGGTGTCGAACAACGTTCCACCGCGGCTCCCTGCAATTAGCCCCCCGCGCATCCATGTGCATGTTGGCAGCGTACAGTCACTGTCAAGTGGATATTTCATCAAGTAATGGCCCGTCAGTCTAAAAATGTGAACTATTATTTGACCCAGCGGGATTTGGAATAAGATTTGAAAAATTTCAGAGAATTGTGTGTTTATTCCTGTTTCACATCCAGCAACCACACCAATGTTAGTAGATTCCTATCAAAGTATCAAGAAGAAGAAAATAAATACACATAGCAAAGGAGACTGATTCATATCAGACAGTCTGTTATTATCCTGCCTATAACAGCCTCTGATCAATTATCCAGCGCAGACGGACTATGTGTGCAGTAATGTTCACAAAATGAACCTGACCAGGACCAAATGGAATGAAGGGGAATAAATAGAAATTACAGCATGGAAATGAAAAAAGTCATTACTTTATTCATTCAGAGGTGACATGACTTTTTGTTACTAAGATAAATTAGAGCGTAATAGCGGCTTGTCACGGAGCGTTCGGAAAGTACTTAACCAACGGTTACATGCCACCATGCTGGCGGAGCGACAGCAGAATCAAAGATTGAAATAATATTGCTCGTTCCCTCATATGCTACCTGAATGAAGTCACCTAACTCTTCTTAAATATACTATTATTACCTCCACCAGGGAGCTTATGTTTTTGGTTTTGTTTGTCTGTTTGTCAGCAGGATTACGGAAAAACTACCGGCCCTCCACCAATGAAACTTGGTGGAAGCTCTTTTTCGACAAACCCCCCCAAGCGAGTGGAAAGAGCTATTTTTTTTTGCAATCGAGGAAGTTTTATCAAATTTTGCAGTTTCCATACAGCATTTCTAATGTGATACTTCAATATGTATAAAAATATGTGAATGGACAAACACAGCTATTATGAGCATGCACACATTAGCATTTAGCTAAAAGCACAGCTGTTCCTACACACAGCATCTAGCCAGGCTGTAGACCTCTGGTGTTGTTTACATTAGTGCCAATCTTTCACCAGCCCTGGGAGACTCAGCGATTTTACCCCAGGTAGAAAAGAAAATTGATTTATTTCTGTGGTTCGATTTAAGCAACACAGCTCACAGGATGCAACGTGGGCACACCGGTGGTGTAGCTGTGACCTTTTCTATAGGCTATACCGAGGTCATTATCCAGGGCAACTAGCAATGAATTAAGAGGTGTGGGTGAGTTTTCTGCTTCGGGGCAACCCTGGCGCTACACCACATGCATCAATCAATATTAGACCTGTATTACATTCAATGCAAATGTTTTTAAAAATCTCACTATATATGGAAACTGTTATGTTTACAGTAAGGTTGGATAAAGATTAGGGTTGTGTATGTGGTTAAGGTGTCGTTAAGGTTAAGCCTGGCCCACACTAAAAAAAATTTCAAATCTTGACAGATGTTGAAAATGTGAGAGACCCCACACATAACAACATGTTATGTACAGTTTAACAGTTTTGTTCCTTTAGTGTGTGGAGAGCAACGATTTGGCCAAAACAGGAGCACACCACACACTAACAGACTCTATTCATGATGAAAAGTCATGATGACTTTAGTGTAAACAAACATGGTGGACGAAGGGCAGGAATAATGTGGTTTTTGCACTACTTTTCTACTGAAAAATTGACAAAGGATGGATGGATGAAGTCATGGAGACACGTTAAATGTACACTTGTGTTGTTGCCACAAATCAACAAGTTGATCCTCCATTTCTGAGGTCCATCTTACTACATTATGCTTCCCGTTTTGCATTAGCTCAAGTTTTAGCTCAAGCATTAGCCGCGGCCGCCGCTGCCATGATGGCTGTGGTTGTCGTTTCGCTTCAGTCAGCTTGGTTTTCAATTGGCTTTCGTTCTTTCCCACATGACTGCATCATCGGCTGTCCTCGGGTTCCCCACACACAACAGGAGTTCCAAACACAAATATTGAACATCCTTAATATTTATGATTTAAAATCGGTGCGACTAGGATGGACTTCCGAGTCGATTAGGGGTGTGAAAAACACTGTTAACAAACCTCACAATACAGGAATATCTGGAAAGATAATCTTTAGGACCATCAAAAATTCAGGGCTTTGCTGACGGTTGCCGGGAGGCGGGGGAACCTGACCCAAAATCGGCTTGATTCTTGCATAGTGTGTACCCCGCATTAGACAACTAAAATGCTTGGTTAAGGTTAAGGAGGGATCATGGTTACGGTTAATAACAAGGTAAACGTGAGGTGCGGAATCATCTAATATGGAAACCATAGAAGCTGAGCTGGCAGGCTAGAGCACAGTCACTCCAAGTTCCCTAACCTCTATAACTCTTCATGCAAATCTACATAAGGAGCGACAGACACTTTTCCATTGTACACATTTCAATTTCCAGCTTGAAAGAAGAGGTTTACAGTAATGTAATACTGCCAATTTGAGGGAACACAATTATATTTTTAGAAAAAAATAACCGAGGACTAAATCCTAAACACCTTTTCCTATAAATCCTGTTTTGTGTTAAAAGATGCTGTTTCCCTCATTTGCACCGCAGTGCCCATCCAAGAGAGATGCTTGTTCAGCAAGAAGACGTGGCAGCAATTGGAGTGCGACATGCAGACAAGCAGACAAGGTGTAATCCATAGATAAACACTGACAAGGAGCAGGCAAACAGGAAGCCTGCAGGAGTAAAAAGATGGCTGTACCTACAATGCAGAGCGCCGGCCAGCCAAGTCAAACAAGCCAGCTGGAGGTTGCTACCAACGGCTCCATTTACATTACATTTTACATTCACTGCTTGATTGACATCGAGGGGCTCTGGCAAGGATAAAACACAAGCCTTGTGTGGGGAGCAAGGGCATGTTTCATAGCAACAAACATAATGCATAATGGATTATTATACATTAAACATCAGTACTTCTCAGTCACACAAAGATAGACGGATAGACAGACAGAAAAAAGATGAATTTAAATCAAGGAAGCCGATCACATATTTACAGGCTGGAATCCGCTGTGACTTTAGAAGAGAAACCAGGTAAAAGTCACTGTAATGATCATTCAGCTGAGCTCTGTCTGTCTCTCACTATGTCCTCTCTGTCCCCGGAAACAAAAAAATATATATTTTTTTTGTCAAGACTTTAAATAACAGATTTTTTCCCCAAGGCGGCAGCCATTTTCATTCCGCACTAGCTGTGACTCTGACTGGATAAGCTAATCAACTCTCGCCTCAGGGATTACATTCCTTATCATATCTCTGCCACCAGTCAGGTTAAGCATGCTGCCACATTGTAACTCTTTTTAATAAAGCTCCATTTTAAATCAAGATTTGAGTAAAGCCACCCACTCAGTTAATTGGTTTCTATTATATTAGGAAGGATTGTATGGCAGCCAACTCAGTAGGACTGGCTCGGGCTAAAGTGCGTGCTGCACTGCTGACTCACACACCGAGACCTCACAACTACAATTTGCACCATCATTGAGAAAAGTACTTGGAAACTACTTTAATGCACGTCTGATAAGTGCGGAGGGAGAGCGTGATGGGCTTGGCTTTTTTTTGGTGGATGTCATTACTTGGGTCACAGTGACTGCGTCGATGGATGTTATCAGCTCGGCTGCTAATATCAGCCCGGAGGATTGCGGTACTATCAGATGCCATCTGTCTGAAAGGGACGATAGTTTGAAGTCCCCCCAACAAGTTGTTCTGCAAGTCCAGGTGATGTAGATAATTAGGGGATGCGCTCATGTTTCACTCACCTAATTTCAACACAATATGAAGTACAATATATTGTTCTGAAGGCCAAGTTTAACCCAATTGTATGCACACAAGAAACACATATCTGAGACTAAAATATGTCAGATAGCTGAAATGATCACCTGTATGGATGGGACTGACTGCATATGAACAGGTTAAATCCAGGAAAACCTTTTTTTCCCCCACAAATCTGGATATTCTTCATTCTGCTGCTGTTCGATTGACATCAGATGTCCCATCATTAGTGCAAAGTACAAAGTTGTTTCACAGGCACAGCTGGCTACATCGACCAAGGCTCAAATTAGACATTCTGATTGCAGTGGGAATACATAAGTCTCTGATTCTCTTACCCCAACGTTCATACTTTCTCACTCTCCAAGTCTGTGTCTCTGTCAGCTACCGCCTTGTCAAAAAAGGAATTCAGCTTGGTTTGGTCTGCTACATCTCATAGATGTTATAAAATATGTCTAAATATTTCCTATAACTGTACTTTTGGCTCTGATAATGCTCCAGGGACATATTTACATACGTTTTTGGACTGCCCTCTTTTTGCTAATTTTGGAAATTTGTTAAAGGGGACATCATGAAAAACAAAACAAACAAACACAAGACTTTCAACCAGGAGACCACTGTCTGTGTCCCGTGTGAAACTAAAAGTAACGTTAACTCATTTTGTCAAGTGAGTCGTTGGTAACAGGACTCATTAGTATTATCAGTCACGTGAGTCGCTAGTCAGTGAAGTTAACCTCAACCGTTTTCTAACCCTAAACATAACTTCCTGTGAAAACAGAAGGTTATTTTGAAAGGACACTATGTATGTAACAAGCGTATATTGACACATCGCCCCTGGCACGTCCAAAAGTAATGCAAGATGGGTGCGTCGGTTTTCGATGTCGAGGGGAACTGACGAGGCGGCGGTATTTGACGAGTTGAGAGTGAGAATGTGTTGGAAAGGTGCACCATATTTTTCTCACAAGTGGGGTGGGCCTTAAAGAGACAGGCGCTAAAACGGAGCGTTTCAGACAGAGCGTGAATACAGGTCTATTCAGACAGACCGTATGAGAAAAATAATGTGCTTTTTGAACATTAAAGTATGTAACCATGTTCTAGTAGAAACCAGATATACAAGTATGAACCTGACAATGAGCATGATATGTCCCCTTTAATAATTCTTTATCGGACTTGACAGGGTTGAGCTTTGATTCAAATCCATCTCTCTTCCATCCTTTACTCTTTATCAACGTAGGCTGTTGTTTGCAGATTTCACAACTGCTTTTTATTTGAACCTCACCTCCCCACACATCAAACTAAGTGGCACTTTAAGTATGAGTGTAGGAGTGTAGACACAGGAGTCACATAGAGAACCAGAACCAGTCCATAACTCTGACAGTTACAGAGAATTGAACCTATAATCCAAGCAGCGTTAGTGTCTGTCTCTACACATCTATTAACAAAGCACCACAGGATATACAGGCTTTCCTTTTTCTTTTTTTTACTGGGAAACATCATAGCTGTTAATAAGAGATTAAATAGGGCATGAAATCGGAGTTACATTTTGCAGCTGATTTGTGTCAAGCAAGTGTCAGGTTTCAAGTTTTCAAATGTGATTACACAGTTGCACCGGTACAAGGTGCAGTTCTGCATGCACTGTGTGCAGTGACTTGCTTGATTATGCTGTTCCTCTGAGATGTGAGGTGGGAGGAATAATCCAAACATTAAGAAGCTCCTACACAGATTAAAAGAGGCCCGTCACTGAATGCTCGCCGAATAATTTCCAATGGTTAGACAAGGAGAATGGAGGCAAAATGCAAATCTTCAATATCAGCATTATTGCCTCATCTTCTCACACAAAACAAAGGGGATGTATAATTTCTGTGTGGTGCGACTTTCACTACAACAATAAACCTTTAATAGGGAATCATTCATTGATAAGAGTGCAAGTACTAGCAGGTTTAAAGCAGCATTACTGTGCCATGCAGCGCTCCCATGAAGTGGTGAGGGAGATTGAGCTCACCTGATGGCTCTTAGGAAATGAAAGCTTTATGTAAAACTGCACCTTCACCTTCTTCTCTCAACGATCAGCATCCTTTGAAGGAATGAAATGTTTGCCTATACAGTAGACAAACACAACCAGCCATTCACCACAACTGTTTACTGAACTCTTCCTGTGTTGTGCTGAAATACAGTAGAATGGCCATGACATGATCCATGATATAGATCAGCCACAGCCTTAGTGAGCACTGAAGAGGTCCTTGAGAATAGGGCCTCACGATGGATTTACCATTGTAGCCAGACCTTAGCCTGTGTTTTCTCCTACAGTACATGCTTCTGGTGCCAGAAGTGGTTGTTGACAGTGAAGACACAGCACAGTTGCACAGCAGTTCGTGAAATAGTTAGGATAAAAAAAAAAAAAACACAGGACTTCGCCCAGGAGACCGCTGTTCATGTCCCGTGTGAAACCAGGAGTCAACGTAGATTTATTTGTCATGTAAATTCTGTCCTTAAGTTACAGTACTTCCGGAGTTATTTTAACCCAAACCACAATCTTTTCCTAAACTTAAACTTTATTAGATTTGTCATATACAGTACATACAGGTACAAACATGAAATTTGACCTCTGCATTTAACCCATCCTAAGCATTAGGAGCAGTGAGCTGCTGTAAAGTGCCCGGGGAGCAACTTGGAGTTCAGTGTCTCACTCAAGGACACTTCGACATGCAGACAGAAGGAGCCTAACCACCAACCTTGCGGTAATAAGACAACCCACTCAACCCACTGAGCTACAGCCGCCCCAGAAACCATCTAAGTAGTTTTTGGTCATGTAACATCCGTACTTAAGTTACGGCATTTCCGGTGTTATTTTAACGCAAACCACAATGTTTCCCTAAACCTAAATGAGTAGTTTATTGTCTAAACCTAACCATGTTGATCTATTCCTCAACCTAACTATGTCGTTTTATTTTGAAATTGACACATGCGTCACTGCCGTGAGACTGTGTTGGTGGACAACATGTAGCAGGTTGAAGAAACACTCATTAATCTCATATATAGTAATGTTTAAAGTTGTAATTACATATTCAGGGCCATAACGAGGATTTTGAGACATTTTTGACTGCCCACCAAAAAAACAAAGTCTATAAAATGTTAATTTTTTGCCACATTTAGTTTTTCATTTAACAGGTTATCTCTCCACATGACCGTCCAAGTGCTGTTTCAAAACCTTCATGTCATTGCTAGAAACATAAATCTGGTAGAGAAATATGATTTGCCTAAAAATAAGTCAAAGTTAAAAAGATATTGAATCCAAAATATATCAAAATCAGGCTTTAAAATGTGTAGCTTTAAGTGTAGAATGTAAACTGAAGTCATAATAACACCCATATAATCAAGAAACCAAGCAAATCCATCTCCACTGCAAAGCTTCCCAAAGTATCCCAAAGTAATTAAAAGAATGTAAACTTGACATGAAAGTCAATGGGTTGAATCAATAAACTAAAACTATAAATCTAAATCAACCCTGCACATATCAATGGGGGAGGGGGGTTCATTGGTCCCAACCACTCACATATGTCAGTCACGACGGGGGTAACAAAAGACAGGTCTCACTCCTGTCACCTGTCTTTAGGCCTGCTGTATGAACAGCTGAGGCATGGAGGGCGGCAGGAAAACAAGCTGTAGGTGCTTTTATCACGGTCTACAGCTCCTGCAGTCTGTCGCTGCTTTTAGTCGAGAAAAAAAAAATCTCCTTTTACTAGAGGGGAGGCTGGAGTAATAGAATAATATCACTTTGAATGAGCAAACATGGCCGAGGGCATTATTGCCAGTGTCATCCAGTGGGTGGTGTGGAGTCAGGGGTGGCGGGGCCGGTCCGGAACACATCCTTTCTGGCACAGAAGGTCGTCACTATCGTTGTGTTCCAACTGCAGCTCCGGGGAGTAACCAAAATATCTGTAACACTGCCGGCACCTCTCTGCATAAAGAGCACTCTGGCTTGTCCACTACACGTGTGCTTGGTGCTGAGGCACTCGCAGCATTGCTCGTGGGGATAAGCAATTGCCAGCAGACCAGAGGATGACTGCTAATGGAGTTTCAGACCAAGCTGTCCTTGGCTATTTTTATGTTTCTACAGGTAAGGAGAAAGTGGGTGCAGGAATAGAGGTGTTGCTAAAGATATAATAATAACATCATTAGCAAGGTATTCTGACCTTAAAGTGCACTAATTAATATTAAAATGATGTGTTAAATGAAAGGGGCTTGTAATGGATCCACAGAAAATTCTGCAGTTTCCCTCAGCTCCACTGAGCTTTATAGCGCTTTAGTTAACTGTTTACGTTTTTCAGCTCACAACTTAACTGTTTTAGTTCAGCCTCATCGATTTCCAGCAGCATGCAGCTGTTTTCAGCAAAATAAATAAATAAATCCACTGTACATATAGACTGTATATATAGAAGGACAACACGTCTCCACCTCCTCCCACAAGTGAAGGCAAAATATTCCGGATATGGAAGCTGCCATCCTGAGATTTTGATGTCATTTGGAGCCAGAGTCTGCGCAGTAATGATCGGGGAGCTGGAGCTGCCATATCAAGGTCTGTGACTGTTATGGAAAGTTAATCACAATCCCTGCTGCCAATCATGACGTCTCAGCCCCTTTTTATAGCATCAAATAACTAATTCAAACCAAACTTATCAGAAAAATTAACACTTGAACATATATCGGCGTGATAAGAACTAACTAAAATGACAGAAACCATCTTTGGTAGAAATGGATTTGATGCGTACTTTGACTTTTTAGTTCGGCGCATGTCCCATCCGCTAACATGGAGGAGGCGGGCTTTATGACCTATACTGCAGCCAGCCACCAGGGGGCGATCCAGATGTTTTGGCTTCACTTTCGGGGAGCTGTCATATTGTCCATCTATATATACAGTCTATGTAGGCTACTACGCTACCTGCCAGACAGACAAAGTTAGCAACTACCGTGTAGTGGCACATTTAGCTGCTAAAATAACAGAGATTTGACTTTGAAGGTGCTAGAGACTAAAACAACTAAATGTTGCACCCGTGTAATTGTGCTTTGGGGTAAAGATGTTCACAAAAAGGTTTAAACTGTCACGTAAAATTCCGTAATTCACAAGAATAGTTTTACCATATCTATTGTGGCTTTTTCTGTGCCACCGGACCATCTGGTCGCGAACATGCTGGAAAGGTGATTCATGGAAATTGCCATCTGTCCCTCTGGTACTTTAGTCAGACGGTATACCATTGCTATTTCTGAAATCAGCGCTAAGCATGACAGATTCCTCAGGAACGTGTGAGTTTCCCACCACCACCTCCTCACTTAAAATCCTGAGCTCTGCTGATGACAATTCTGACAGCCGTTACATCCACAGCTAACTCACAAGCCGGCACGGAAACCAGTTTTTCATTCATTTAGCAGTAAAACAAAAGGCAGAGCATACATAGGCGGGCTTGTGACCAGCAAAGCCACTTTTGAGTTAATGTTTTTCAGTTATTGAGCCGACCATAATCTAGGCTGTCTTGAGCTGGATGAGAGCCACATCTGCAGCTTCCTCAGTTCTCTTTTATAAGTGCTTTTCATCTTGGAAAGGCAGCACCAATGTCATAGTTCTGGCTTTGAGACAATCACTTCCCTTTTTAGCATGCTTGATTTGCTCTCTGTGATTAATTCATTACTTTTTTCAATGGGACTTTTGTTGATGAAGTCTGAGTTCCCAGTGCTCTTTCTATTATGAAACCTCTGCTTTTCATGCTAACTATTCAGTTCTTCTTCCGTTTATTCCAATTAAACTTGTGTTGATGTTGCTGTGCACCCAGGTGTTATATGATACATGTGCTAAAGAGACTGGGACAACAAATAAAAACCTTTTGGGAAGAACAAAAATAAAGCATTTACTGAGGGCCCATAGCAAGTAAGGCATGCATTGAAAACAACACGAGTGGGAGTATATATATTTGATATCGACTCTATCTTTGCTCAACTTTATCCCAATAGTGACCTGAAGGTAAAGCTTTCAAGTTTTCATAAACCAGCAGACACAGCTTGGCCTCTGATTTGCACTTTTTCTTCACGAAGCCTCTAAAAATCGTAGCACACGGTCTTAATCGCGGCTCCGGACTTCTCTGCTGTCAGGGAGGAGGGCATTAAGAGGAGGAACTCCCGGGCGCTGGAGCTGAAGCCCGAGGCAGAGCTGGAATAACGGAGCGGTAGGCCTAGTCTTCATCACAGCAACAGTCAAGGTTCCTCCTAGGTTCTTTGATGTGGGCGGCTCTGAATAAGCAGGTGGGTGGACTGGAAATATGTTCATTAAACAGCACTGGAATGACTACAGCTACTACTTTGATCTGGAAAGGGGGGGGGGGTGGTAAGGGGGGGAATACTGTGGGACAGAGGAAAGAAGATCCTCTTGATCATTAAAAAAAAGTTAATTTTGGAGAATTTTTCAGTAGTTTTAGTTATTGCTTGCATTTATATTTATATTTAATTGAATTATTAATGCTTTAAATGAGCTCATTTTACAGTTTATATCACGTGTGTCATCAGTGTGGATTTTTCTTCCCTCTTTTCATGTTTTCTGTAGTAAGTCAAGACAAAGAATAAAAAGGAACTTTGATATAAACTTGGTGGATTGCTGATATTGCACACCCCAAATCCCTATCGTTTCAAAAAAGTGTCACAGTATGGCATATTCCCCAGAAAGAAACAAAGCAGAGAGACTTCCACGGACCAACTACTGCTCCCTATTTCCTCCCAATCATCCATCTGATCTCCATGTGTCGCCAATTTCTGTGTTCCCTGCTCTGTGACACATAACTAGCGCTCAAGCTAATAAGCTACTGGTATGTGATGGAAAACTTTGAGAAAGTTTGACTATATGCAGTTAGGCAGCAGGCTTCTTTGGGTAAGATCAATTTATAGACATCCAACAAATGTGTTTAAGGAACCTCAAAGGATAAGCATGCATGTGTGCAGAAATATTTGGCCATTTTTACTAGCCCTTTGCAAAATGATTTCCCCATGGCACTATTTTATAAAGCCGCAGTCAGTGACTTTGAGCAAATATGATTAAAATGTGTTTTTATAAAACGGTTACTATATCCTGACAGTGGTGCATGAGACAGTTAATCTGTGAAAAAAATCTAGTGCTCCTGATAGCATTTACAAGATTTCACCATGCCCAAATGAAAACAACCAATCAGAGGCGAGCTGTCTCTACAGCAGCTGTCAATCACTGCTCAAGAAACTGTCTAACTCTGATCAAACAGTCAAATCAGGCTGATAAAGTTTGTGACCCGGCCGCCATGTTGAAAACAGCCGAGTCAAAAGCACCGCCCGCCCGCCGGTGTAAACTTTCTCATTTTACAGCTAATCAGTACACTACAAGATGTTTCTGTAAACATTTGAGATGAAAAATAGGCATTACAACAGAATATTGATCCATATTTGATCATTGCTGCCTAGTTTGACCGTTTGATCAGAGTTCACAAGCTTCGTGAGCAGTGATTGACAGCTGCTGTAGAGACTGCTCGGCTCTGATTGGTTGTTTTCCTTCGGGCACGTTGAAGTCTTGCAATTAGGAGCACCGGAATTTTACAGATTATCTGTCTCATACACTATTGTCAGGATATAGTGACAGTTTTATAAAAATAACTTTGTATCATATTTGCTCAAAGTTACCGACTGCAGCTTTCAATTAAGGGCATTGGTTAACCTTTGGGCCAATGGGTCCGAATAAATTTCACCAACTGACTTTCCGCTGTTGAACCATGCATGAGATGTTGTTATGCAGTGGACTCAAGGCGAGAAACGAATGTTCAACAAATTGCTCTTGATTTAGCGTTGCATGAGAGGAGCCTTTTGACCCTTTTCTTCAGCTTTCCATCTGGAAATGAGTAGCGCGTTACCACATTACAAACTGCACTTGTGAAATTGCGCATCCCCGTAGGTGTAGTGTAAATGATTCTCACAGTGGAAGTAGTATTTAGCTGTTTCTATAAATAGTGTTACCAATAATATTTTTATAATATATAGTATAGTGTATATTCTGCTGTGACAGGAGTGGGAGTGTGGAACTGCTGTGGCAGGAAAGTTTGCACCGAGTGTGATATATAGGCCTGAAAGCTGGAGATGATTGACATAGATTTTCATTAATCAACACCGACAATATACCTATAGTATAGTATTATAATAGTGGAGGGAGTAAATCCATCTGGTTGACTCTCAACTGTGAAGCGTCGTCACCATGTTTGAAAAGAGGCAACATATTTTTTTTAACAGAAAGTCATCGGTCAGAGGTTTCAGTTTCTGACTTTCTCCCCCAGCGGCCCTGCATGCAGTCATATTTACTACAGACCAACAACTACCCTTACAAAATCTATACAAAAAACATAAAACAGCTAGTTAAGTTGAATTTAATTCAACTGAAAACTGACAGACGGAGACAGAAAGAGACGTGCAGAGAGACATAAATGTGACATGGAAACATGGAGGGAGACTGATAAAGACAGACAGACAGAGAGGGTAAGGGGGGTGTCTGGCAATTCCTGTATCATCTGAGCTCCAATTAGAGTAATGCAGAACAGAGGAGGAGGTGCATGTGTGTGTGTGTGTGTGTGTGTTTGAGGAAGATCAGGTGGAAATGAGGTCACACTCTCCTCCCTGAGATATTTACAACCCAGCATGAAAGCCCTGACCAAAAAAAAACGGACAACGGCGTCAGCCCAGAAAAGCATCCGCCTGATTTGAGGCCTGTTGACTTGACAAAATGAAAAAAAAATCCGTCTCAGTCCCCTTCACCAAAGCCAGAGAGCAGCAGAGCCATCGTCACCTGAGCGGGGGGGAGTTAATAAGAAGCCTCATCTGCCCTTTACCCATCCTCCACATCATTATCATAATTCTGTATTAATCAGCGCCCGCCTCCGCTACTCAGCGGCATGAGATCTAAAAATGACCCGAAACTTTGGCTTTGCCTCCTCCTGCTCTCCGAGAGGGAGATGTGAGGGTTTTGGGGATGGAGTAGGTGCTGAAATATCCCAAGGATTGTGATCCCACTCCTGGTATAAAAAGGGAAGCCTTTGATGTGGCGATGGAGTTGTGTTCTAATGAGGCTCGTTACACAGCGATCTGTCCCTGCCAGACTAGAGGTGGCATCACAGAGCGGCAGCCAAGCCTGCTAAAACACTCCTGCTGTTCTCGGTTTGTTCAGCCAGGTTCTCATCACAGCCAGCCCAGTGCTACACTTTGGGGTTGTACATCCACAGTTTCAATTATTCATCGGCCTACTACAGCACCTCGCAAACAGAGACGAGATGCGCATCAGCTGCTGTTAGCACTCAACATCTTTCATTTTCAAACCGATTTTGTGTTTAACCCTGTAGCCAACCTGCTTGACAGTGTAAAAATGCTTGAAAATCTTTCAATCCAGTCAATGACTCACCACTGCTATGCATGGTTATATTTTACACGACCAATTACGGCACTGTAGCAGAGCTTCTACTGCAGATACTCAAGCACAGTCTAATTATACAATCAGCATCAGTGATACCTTTACACAGAAAATGCTATTATTTAAGTGATGTTTTTTGTCTTTCAAATGAAGGAACACACACACACACACAATGAATAATTATAGCATATGGCAAATGATATTCTTGCCGGTGCCGTGTGTAGGATCTAGCGGTATCTGGCGGTGAGGTGAGGAGATTGCAATGAACTGAAGTCTCTCCTGTGTGCCAAGCGTGTTGGAGAGCTATGGTGGCCGGTGCAAAAACGAGAATGACCCTCTCTAGAGCCATTTGGAGCACGGTGGGAAGTGAGTGGTGAAGCAAGAGAGAGAGGCGCTGATGGGAGCAAGTAACATTATTGCCCAAGCAGGAAAAGTTAACAGAGTTTGGTTCGTCCGTTCTGGGCTACTGTAGAAACATGGCGGTGCAACATGGTGGACTCTGTTAAGAGGACCTGCTCCATATGTAGATATAAATGGCTCATTCTGAGCTAACAAAAACACAACGATTCTTATTATCAGGTTATTATACACTAAAGAAAACATACTTATTAATATTACATTCCATTTCTGCCAATAGATTCCCCTAATTGATACACAATGGTCCTTTTTGTGGGCTGCTTAGATCAGAAAACATGTCATTCAACTCACAAGCCAATCAGATCAGACCATATTGTATATAAGAAGTGGACGTAGTCACTGTGACATCTCCCATTGGTTTGTGGACTGCCATTTTGAAGCCTCAAGTTCGGCATTTTGGCCGTCGCCATCTTGTTTTTTGAAGTGGTAACCTTGTTTTTTTGCAACCAGAAGTGACACGAGAGGATGGAGCTAAGTACAACTGAATAAGACGTTTTTAGGCGACCAAAATATTACAATTAACTTTCGTGAACTGAAAACACACTATCAAAGGGTTAAAGTTCTAAGACAAAACCACAGACAACTCCGAGGCAGGACAACGCCGTGGTAGCGACCTTTCAATCACAAGGTAACCACGACCTAAAGCATACCTTGCTTTATGGTCTATTTGACTCTAAGTGGGACCATAATTTACTAAATGAACATCATGCTGTATTGAAGAAGACTTGAAACTAGAGATTGAGACCATAAACTCATGTTTACAATGTTTACTGAGATAATTAATCAAGTGAGAAGTAGGGTCATATTCTCATAGACTTCTATACAATCAGACTTCTTTTTGCAACCAGAGGAGTCGCCCCTGCTGGCTATTAGAAAGAATACAAGTTTAAGGCACTTCAGCATTGGCTTCACTTCTCAGAACCGGAAGTTGCCCACTGGAGCAGACTAAGCTTTTTCAGGAGGGGGGCTCAAAGAGACAGGCGCTTAAACTCTGTTTCACACAGAGGGTGAATACAGACAGACAGTATAAGAAATATAATGTGTTTTGGAAAATTAAAACATATAAACATGTTCTGGTAGAAACCAGAAATACAAGTCTAAACCTGAAAATGAGCATGTTATGTCCCCTTTAATAGACAGAGGGAGACATAAATATCTGATGATCCAGACAGTCACAAGCCTGAGTCAATGATTGAGATATGTCGACGTTTGCTATTTATAGTATAGCATATGACACATTTCAGTTATATATGGATATGTCAGAGATATATGGCACAGTGCATCCGTCATGCAACATATTATCTCTTTCACATACGTCTGTGTAGCGCCTCTCAGACATGGAATTCATAACATGCTGGCTTCATCTATCTGTTAAACTGATGGCTTTTTGTCATTCAGACATATGAAATGTAAATGTCCCTTACCATTTTATTCACACATGACAGGGCCATTACAGGAAGAGCCACAATGCTCTGGCACGGCAACGGCGGTGGCATTCCTGGAGAACATCTGTGAGTTGGAGAGTAATGATCAAGACAAGTGTGGGTGAATCAGAGATGATTTCTAATTGAGGCTTAATTAAAGCCTCCGCTTCTCAACAAATCAGTTAAGTTTTATGACCAATTTCATCATTTTAATTCTATTTTATAATGTCCGTTTTTCCTTTTTGCCCTGTACATTTTTTAAAGACTGATCTGACATGAGCAGAATCTCCTCATTAATTTAAAAACTACCCTGTGGAGTTTCTGACCGATAGTAGAGCTATAAAGTAAAAATTTGACGGGTAATTCCCTGTTTTGTTGGCATACGCATAAGTCACATCCTGCCGTCGGTTTTACTATTGCACTGTTTGACAGTTGCCAGGGGTAACGCGTAAAGAAACATAACAATGCATCGATAAAGGCAGTGAAAAAGACAAGCAAATACACATTATTTAAAATATTTTCAAAAAATCAGCTTTGCAAATGTTTTATGAGGAAGGAAATGCACTCAATATGTTTGTTGGACTGCAAGGATACAATGCGTCTTGGTGAATGGAAACATAACTTTTACTTGTTTACAAGAAAACACAGCGAGGTTCCTTTAAAATCAGCCCCTTCATGTTGTTTTAAACAACCAGGTCTCACTCCCAACTCATCAAATACCACCATTTGGTAAGTGCCCCTCGGCATCACAAACCAACGCACAGAGGCACCCTTTAGCAACACCAACCGGGCTTTCAACTAACTCCAATGTAAACCCAACTGCAGCGTTATACGACAGTCGGAGCAACTGACGTATTAATAGCATGAGAGCCCGATAAGGGTGGGCGGCGAGGTAGGGGTGGTGGATGGGTCAACCAAACACAAGACTTTCAAACAGGAGACCGCTGTCCGTGTCCCTTGTGAAACTAAATAGTAAAGTTGACTTATTTTGTCACGTCAGTCACATGACTAGTCGGTATCGTTAATATCGTCAGCTCCGTGAGTCCGGTGGGTCACTGGACAGTGAAGTTAACGTCAACCACAACTGTTTCCTAACCCTACCTAAGTGGTTGTGTTGCCTAAATCTAACTTCCTGTGAAAACCCTAACCCTAAATTATGTTAGTCCGATGGCATTCAATTCAGACTTGTGCCATGTTCAAAGTGTTGATGTCACTAGATTACTGGTTTACTAAGTTTGCATTCGTGACTTTTACGTAAAAATGACTTGGCTGCTTATTTTAGATATGAGACTAACATATTAACTTGTTCATTTACCTAACAAAGCACGTGCCTGAAAGGGGCTCATGTTCTACTGTGAATGGTCTAGCATCACTAAAGCTATTCACTCTTGTCAGTAACATCAGGTGTCACATCAATTCTATTAAGACCACCTAGCTGTTAACAAACTGCAACAAACTTGGACATCTTCCTGCTGTTTACCTCTGTTGATTTTAGTTTGAACTCTGCGCTCTCTAATTCAGAATTGATTGGTTCGGTCTGTAAGTCTGTTTGAGTTGCAATACCTTGTTTACTGTTTTCTTCACAGCTCTACCACCCGAGACACCCGAGGTTAGTTTGCAGTATTTTCTACAAGAGAAACTGTGAAAATAACACCTCGTTACTCCGATGGACAAAACCACTGACACTGCAGTTGGGAATACTATAACTGATCAATCCAATCACTACTACCACAAGTCCAGAAGTCCTTAGAGGGACGTTGCTAGAAATTCTGCGTCGCCTGACAACAGCTCAATTGGGACCCTAGAACAGTAAATATGTGTGATTCAGCAGTGAGTTGCTGCTGTGTAACCAACGACATGACATGGAATGAAAGTCTGCTTTTTTATGAATACGATTATTATTGTATACTGTACAAGCAGAATTGGCCAAGAAGTAGCACCTCGCCTGGATCAGGGAAACTGGGGCATCCTTGAACCAGACCTGGAAGGGGAGCTCACCAGCGAGCGTCTGCTGACCAGGCCTCGTGCCCGAGTAGA
>CAKALG010023820.1:0-21837 GCA_916700815.1 Helicolenus hilgendorfi
TGGGCAGCACGGTGCCAGCAGCGGGGATACATGCCAGCTGCACCTGGTCGCTCAAAGTCACAGACTCTGACAGCTTGATCAGGGCAATATCATTTCTGCAGGAAAGACAGAAAGAGAGACAGGATGTGACTGAGGGACGTGGTCTACTGACAGGCAGTTTACAGTCTCCCCCCAGAGCCAGAAATAAGGAGATTTATCTTATCAATACATAGAAATAAATCAACTCAATGGTCAATCTTATTTCTCTAATTTCCCACTGTGGAAAAAGTCCAGCTGCATACTTGAGTACATGGTTAAAGAGGTCCATTCTTATTCATTTTGTCTTACACTTTTTATTGGCTGTGGAGAGATGCATAAAGATGGAGAACTTGTGTCAAAGGTATGTGCTGGACCGAGGTGAATAAATGGAATTTGAACCTCGGCCCACTTTGTCACCTCGACTCAGAACAGATGAGATTATGATGTACTGGATGTCGCGGTGCTTGTCTTACCCGAGGGCCACAAAGATCTGGTTCCATTTCTCATGGACGATAATCTTCTCAGGCAGGATGGCCCTGGAGCCGGCCTCCTCCTCCACCAGGTTGTGTTTGCCCACGAACACCCTGTAGGAGAGCTTGGTGCTTGGGGGGGAGAGAGAACAGACGGTTGATGCCCATCATGCTAACCCAGACACAAGATTCAGTGCACAGTTGAATGATGTGATGAGCTCAAATTGATGATTAGTTGTGATGGCAAGATGATGGAGAGGATTTGAACCGGGCAGCGGCCCAGATGACCTTGAGTGTACTTTTTTTTTGACATGTGAGTTTGTTGAGAGACTTGCTTGATCCTCATTTCTATTAAGGTTAAGTAGATCTTAGAATAAGCAGAGTGCATTTAACAGAAGATCTGTCTAACTTGAAGTGGTGGGCATTGGTGTTTTTGTGTTGTGTTCCTCGGCTGCTCGTACTTGATGCAGTGAGCAGCAGTCATGACCCAGTTGGCAGCAATCAGAGATCCACCACAAGTGTGCCTCCATACACCGTCCCTCTCATACTGCAGAGAGATCTGGAGACGAAAAAAAGAACAAAATAAAGGAAGAGGCAGGTTGCTGATATATAGATGGATGGTGTAGTTTGCTGATTTAATTCAAAAGCAACCATTTAATCACAGAATTTTCAATAGCCACTGGGTCTGGAGTGTAATAAACAGATGCCGGACCCATAAGGTTTGCCAGTAAATATAAAAACATTGACAGATGTGCACATATTAGCATACCTGCCAGGGCCAGCTGTGGGGCTTGGCATCTACTCCGTTGACCACACGGGAAGTCAGGGGCTCAATGGGTGGGGTGCCGCACCCAAGGGCTGGATGAGGAAGAGACGTACATGAGTGTAATGGACATGAGAGAGTGTTCATGAGGTAGGAGCACAATGACATTTTGATTCTTGCATCAAGCCCAAACGTTTTCTTTTCAATAAAGAACTGCACAGCGCTAGCTCCCTGTGTGGTAATATGCACGCTTACACACACTTGCAAACTCACAGAAACAATTACACACAGAATTAGGGAATGCCAGATGTTCTTACCGCTAGCAATGAGCACTGAGGCCAGCACAATGGGGATCATGTTGATTGATGCTTCTGCTGAGCCTCAGCGGGACACACAACTCTCTTTTAAACTTTCCACCACAGGCAACCCCCCCGCTGTATGTGGCAACACACACTCCCATTGGTCTGTCATGGCCTTCAGGGATGAAGGTGGACCAATGGCAATGAGGGTCAGCGCGGCTGGGTCGCTGTCGAAACACACAGGTGTGCTTTCTGGAACATTTCCCATGACCTTCAATGTAGAGCTACAGTGTATGCTCTGTTGCTATGCGTAGAATATATGTATTCATGAGGGTTCACATGTATACATGCAAAGTATGTGTATGTCTGTAAATGCTGGATGCACATATCACATAACCTTCACACGTCCTATTATGTTCTTTAACTCACCTTTAAGCCTGTCCACAACAAAGTCTCTCCCCTGAAACCTGGAATTAAACGCTTGCATAACAGCATGGGAAGCCAACATCTGGATTACCGGCAGTGGCCTGTTTTCTCCGAAATGTAAAACAAAAGTCAAACTATGAGGCATTACTATGACAAATAACCAGGGACAATGAGAAGCAGATGGTGTCACTGGTGCAGAAAATATCGACAGCTACACCACACTCTCTTGACATCTTACAACGTACACAGTTCTGCAGCGAATTCTGCAGTGCTGAGACATATTGTGTGACCATATGTATGTTCAAACATGTCACTCAGACACATTATGGCATTATTCTAGGCAGTAAATTTGCTGTTGTAAAGTAAAAATGTGCAGTTTAAAACACGGAACCAGTGTATCCTGAGGTAGTTATGCTGAATTGAATAAGTTATGAGCCTTGGAGGACACAGACACAGTTCCTGAGGTATGAAAGTGTGAAGGCCTGAAGTGACTCAGCATGCAGACGTTGTAAATCTGTCAAAGGCTGCTTGGGTGATATGACTCGTCACAATAAAGGTTAGGTGTTACGGTGCAGTAAACAGGTGGAGTGAGAAGAAAAGGCGGTGGGGAATACACAAAATGCTCGTCTGTAATGATCTTCAAGGTGTTTCTGATGAGAGAAGCTGACGTCAGCTTAGACAGAATCAGGTCGTTTGGGCAAAACATTGTTTAGGCAGTTACAGGAGCTTCATCTCTGGTCTGTGACCCCTTTAAACAAACACTGCATTGTAATACAACGCATTTCCAAAGTGGAAAAAAAATCCTCAGACTACTTCAGACGGCACACTGGACGTTTTGAATGAATCATTTAGTTTCCCAGTTCACCACTAGATGGGACAATTTATCTGTTTAGACACCAACCCAAGTTGAATTCTTTTACAAAAGATGAAAAATTAAATCCATTTGCTGCGAGACGACATCCAAGCTTTGTAAGCTGAGTCATTTCGAAAATCAGGCCTTAATCTAACTGGGTTTTAACATCCGTAAAGGAGGTCAGACAGAACTTTGACGTTGAAAATTCTACAAAGAGACTCTCGTACACCGCGGAGAATACCTTACAACTTGACAGCTGAATCTACAAAACAGTGCTGTTTTTTAAAGTTTTGTTTCAAAGTTTGGTTTGAGCTACCCAACTCTAGTTTACAGACTGGAGAAAATACTTGATAGGGAGCAAAAAAAAACACTTGAAAGGCAACAACAGCAACAAAACCGGCTCAGACATACTCGACTGCTATGTGTGTGTATTTGTGTCTAAAATGTACTTGTGTGTATGTGTGTGTGTGTGTGTGTGTGTGTGTGTGTGTGTGTGTGTGAAAGCATCCCGCGTGTGTGAGCTTCTCCACAGCTACGATACGCAATTAATTGAAAGCTAATTAAAATTACTCTTCAAATCTGTGAGCGTATTACAGGCCAGTGTCCAGAGGAGAGGCCTCCCTCTACCATTTTCTGATTAAACTTCTTGTGTTCATTAATTTGTTAGTGGCCAGACGACACAAGATAATGAACTGAGGTGCGTGCTGTATTGATATAACTACATTAAACAGAGAAAAACAGATCAGTGAATGATCTCAGTTAAAGCAGCTATAGGTAGAATTGGACCAATATGATGAAAAAAAGTTATTTTTATAAAACGGTCACCATATCCTGACAATAGTGCATGAGACTGGTAATCTGAAAAGAAATCTTGTGTTTCTGTGTCCTCTAGTGCTCCTAACGGCATCTGCAAGATTTCACAGACCGGAGGAAAACAACCAATAAGGGCTGAGCTGGAGTCTGCCGTCTAAACAGCTAAACAGTACACTACAAGATGTTTCTGAAAACATTTGAGGTGAGAAAAAGGCATTAGAGTTACAGAATATTGATTCATATCTGATCAGCGCTGCCTAGTTTAACAGTTTGATTGGAGTTTGTGAGTGATTGACAGCTGCCTCCTTTGAATGAACAGCCAATAGGAACGCTCCCTTTCTGAAATGACCTGTGATTGGCCAAAGTCTCCCGTCACAGGCTGTATTTTTTAAAGCCTGAAAACAGAGCCATGAGGAGGTGCAGAAGTCTAGTTATCTCTCAGAGCACTTGAATTACAATATGCTGAAACATGGATTTTTGCCCAGTGACGCCAAAAACATTCTGCCTACTGAAGCCTCGATTTGTTTTTACAGCAAAACAACCTGACTTAAAACATCACCGACCCTTCATATGGAGTTCAAAACCTGTGATTTCCAAAACCTGTTCCTTACAACTGAAATATGTTTATGTGCAGTGAGAAGCAGCCTGTCATGTTCTGAGTTCAGGCTTACTAGTTTCATGGCTGAGCAAAGCAGAACTGAAAGCTCCCCGGGGGGTTTGTAGCAGGTACACCTCAGCCTGTTTTCCCTATCAGAACAGCAGCTGAACTCTGAATGACACCTGTAAGCTTTACGGTTGCTTTATATTACTTTGGGGCAGTAAACATTGTACTTGGCCTTTGCCACTCCCCATGTGGACCAAAGACAAAAAAGATTTTGCGATAATATATAAATATTATTGAGGCATGTTGCTACCATTGGCTTCCGTCAGCTGTGTGGTTTTTAACTACTGTAATTTCCCCTTGCATACCTCTTATTATCCAACAATAAAACCATTGGTATTTGTGCCTGTGCACAGTGTGTATGATCTTGTTGGCAATAGTCTAATAGTTTAGCCCATTCTGAGCCCACTAACGTCCATATTGTTCAGCTTTTTGCCTTTAAAAAATACACAGCATTTTCCTGTGGCAGCTTTATTTGCCACAGGCATGTGTTTTGAGCCGCTGGGCTGAAGTATAAATCCAAACATCGGCTGTCTGCTGCTGATTTGCTTTTATCATTATCCTTTCCACTGATGTTAACAGACGACCGCCCCTGCCTTCGCTCTTCAATTACATGTTTATTTCATTTTGATGCCTTTGTTTACTGTGGTTTTAATTCAGTGCCAACATTTTTGGCTTATCATCCCATAGAAACTCCTGTGTTGGGAACTAGTGATTTAATTGAATCCTTTAAGCACATCATGACCAAACTGGTCTTCCTACAGGTCTTGTACGTACTTGCCATGTTTCATTTCTTTCATGCTGAGTGGGAGAGAGTAGGCGTGCATGGGAGTAGTAGGGCTTGGTGCAGCCTGTCTCATCACATACAGTGCAGTGTACAGTGCTATAGTAGTGTGTTAAGAACCGCTTACTGCTTGAATGTATTATTAATTTGATTTGGCATTTATGCCTCGTATACTCATGTGCCAGTTGTTCACTTTATATTTCTATTTTCAACAGATAATAGTTTCTGTGACAAAGAAATTAATTATCAGTCATCTAAATTTGGCATTCAACCTCTTATGTTTAAATATATGTATTGTTGCAGCCTTATTCTGTCTTAAATGTTAATCCCTCTACCAAATTAAAGGTACAGTGTGTAACATTTTGGTGGACCTATTAGCAGAAATATAATATAATATTTATAACTATGTTTTCATTAGCGTATAATCACCTGAAGAATCGTTGTGTTTTTGTTAGCTTAGAATGAGCCCTTCATATATACATAGGGAGCAGGTCCTCTTCACGGAGTCCGCCATGTTGCTCCGCCATGTTTCTACGATACAGAATGGACAAATCAAACACTGGCTTGTTTCTTTTGTGTTTTTACGTTACCTGAAGGCCACTATTGTTCGCTGACACGATTGTGAAACTGTGGTAACGTGAGCCGCAGAGTGCAAAACCGCAGTACCTCCAGCAGCTGTCTGACTTCCATTAATCCTAAAGTAGTCTTATTATGGTATGGATGGCCTCTGAGAGAGGCGAACGGCGTTACCATGGTTTTGCACTTGGCGGCTCACCTTACTACAGTCTTGGAAAGGGAGGAGTGAGCAGAGGGGCTTTCAATTGGTTGCAATCTGCAACCACACAACTAGATGCCGTCAAACCCTACACACTGTACCTTTAAAGATTTATAAAACACTTCATAGATATCAGAGACCTACATCTTATTTGTGTTTATAAACTGATGTTATCTTTATGTTTTGTATACAAAAAAGTGTTCATAAACACATGTCTTACACTCATACACACATTTATGAAGCGTAGTTATTCATAGTAATTTGGTTTTGGACCCACCACAACTATTCAGCTCTGAGAGGCCTGCTCTGCTTACAGGGTTGCTTGAGGTGTTGGAACGCATGCAATGTCTCAATAGAAGTTGAAAACAGTGCTTATCGGAATTGGACACACTGACAGACTCCCGCATGGCCAATTAACACCAAGTGGTCTTTGAAAAAAAAAAGAAAAAACTCATTACCTTTGTTTATGTGTATATATATTCTAACAGCAGTCAAGATTGTTTTGATCACTCAACCTAAAAAAATGCATTTCAGGGCTGAAGATACTGTTGTATCTGGCTGCAACAGGTTTGGCATAGAAACTCTGCAGCTACATGTTGTATTATTTACAGTAATTATGGACATTTTATGTGATTTGATTCAGCAAAAATGCATAGGAACCCTGAGTGCAGTGTGACACATGCAACCTTAAGGCTAGACAATGTATAGTGAGATTAGATAAAAGCAGATAATGTGCAACATGGACTAAGTGCTATATACTGTACAGTATATAATCTAAATCCTATATCTATTTCCATTCCATCCATTATCTGTAACCGCTTATCCTATTCAGGGTCGCAGGGGGTACTGGAGCTGACATTGGGCGAAGGCGGGGTACATGCTGGACAGGTCGCCAGACTATCACAGGGCTGACACAGAGATACCATTTCATTCACTCTCACATTTACACCTACGGGCAATTTAGAGTTAACAATTAACCTAACCTGCATGTCTTTGGACTGTGGGAGGAAGCCAGAGAACCCAGAGAAAACCCTTGCTAACACGGGGAGATTGCTTACCACTGCACCACCTTGCAACCATAATAATAATATAGTATAATAAAATAACCTGGTGCACCTTTGTTTTATGGCATAATCAATTCATTCTTCCAGAATAGATAGGAAAAGTATACTAATGTAGTTTTTTGTTTGCTATCCTGAATAAATCTACACTAATGTATTATGTCACATTATGCAAACAGTGACCTGCATTATGAAACACTGCCTCTTGTCACTTCTATTACTGGTTTAATGATATAGTCAACACCGTTCTGTCCTGCTGTTTCCTGCCTGCAATCACTTCCTGATTTTGGCAAGGAAACAAAGGTTCAAAGGTTTTCCTCCTGGCTTATATAAAGCCTCTGTGTTTGTCGGATCAAATCCGCAGAACGACCAGCCATGTCCAAGACCACAGAGCCCCAGACACACAGCAGTGAGTAGACACCACTTTCAGATGTGTAGCCAGATTGATTTCATTCATAATTCATTTCAAAATATGAACATGAAGCAAGGGTAAAGATGTTTGGTTTGTTGTATTTGGGATAGTTGTAAATAACAACACAGATAGTACTGGTCATAATTCTTTTACTTGTCATGCTATTTTATATTATTACATGATAACAAAAATACATAATTACTTTGAGTTAAGTATCTGGTTGACTTCACACTAGTCTTGCTTTTACATAAATACAAACTCTGATCAGCCTCTACAGTACAAGAGGCTGTTTTTTATTATCATTGATTTTGTGGAAAGGGCATGACTAACTGAATCAACATTTCAGTGTAGACATTAGTAGCATTCCTGTATTTTGGTGCATCCCTTTTTAAAGCAGGGACTTTAACAATAGCATCTAATGTAAAATCTCTTCTATAGAAACCACACATAAACACACACATGCACACAGAGATGCGAACAATGTCCTTTAGTCATAATGGTATTTTCTTGAATTTCAAAATCCGAGCTGCAGTTTTACAGCACAATAGGACATGTTGGCATTTTCTATTGTTCCTGCTCCAAGGTCTCCTGTTGAATCAGAGCCGGTGAAAGAATAAGCACAATGTCTAATTAACAGCTGTTAGTCATATTCAGCTGTTAACTAAAAAAAGAAGAAAACTGTCTGACAGGTCCCTGCACAGTAAAAATGAAAAGAACAGAAACCATAAAAAAAAGAAAAAAAGATGTGCATGAATATGACGGCTAATTCCAACAAGGTCATTTATTTGTACGCTGACATACTGTTGGTGCTGCGAGGAAAACAATTTGTCAAAGTAATCGCTGTCACAAATGCTGCAATTGTGATTATCCAAAAATGAGAGATAAAAAAAGAGCAATACCTGAATCTATTATCCACAACATTTCTGGGCTCGTCAGTGTTGCTGTTTTGTTTTTCAAAAGACTTGATTTTGAATGCAGCAGAAGGAAAGTACATCAAATACCCCCCTAAATAAATGACAGCACACATCCGCGAATCATTTGCAATGCTGCAGTAATCACAATCAAAACTCCCAAAGTCTACATTGTGGGAGATTGTTAAAGCCTTCAGCGGTTATCTCCCTATTGCACATTCACATTTTTATTGTCTGCTGTAGTAGTGTCACGGGAATGAACTGAATTCTGGTTCTGCTGATTGGTCGCAATAACAATTCACATCGTCAAAAAAAACTCTGATATTGCAACCTGAGCTCAGCATGGGGCTCCGTATTGAACCGCAATGATTTGCTTTTGCTAATCACGTAACTCTCATATATATTTTACAATCTCCATTACGTGTGGAGATATGAGGTAATGAAGGGGAATTGGTTATTGGATAACAGATAAGACAGTAGATGGTGCAGGTGTCATTCACAGTGCATGACCCCCGAGAGCCATGTGAGCATTCAGGCAGGAGCTGTTACAGCACACACCGTCTCCTACCACAGGGGAGATCATGTTTTTCTCACTAAAGCATTTTTTAAATCACCTATTTAATTTTTTAATTAGGGTGTCGATAGCTTAAAATACAGCCGGAGAGGTGTGAAGACGGTGTGAAAGTATGACATGGGCCACTGTGTGTTTATAACACGTCTCAAAATTAGACTACATTAAACTGGATTATGAAGATAAAGCTGCAAAAGACCTTTGTTGTTAATGATTGTGTTGATATTAGTAGGTCATGATGACACATGCCAGCCTGCGAGGGTGTTTTTCTGTAGGATGCACACATACTTAACATCACTTCCTCACTCACACTCGTTCAAAGTCCCAAAGCTATAAATGGCTCACAGCACCACACCTAGCATATAAGTGGTAATATATCTGTTTGTGTGTGTGTGTGTGTGAGAGAGAGAGAGAGAGCGAGAGAGTGAGGTGGGAAAGGTGTGTAGGTTGTGGAGCCAAGAGTTCAACTGCTGCTCAACGACTCCATGCTATCATGATTGTATCAAAATATTTCCCCCCTGCTTTATCTCTGTAGATTTTACAGTGTACTTTAATCAAAAATCAGCCATGCAGCGACGCAACTGTCCTCTCCTCTCCTCTCCTCTCCTCTCCTACCTCCAGTGTCCAGCAGGCAGCGATGTCCGCAGGCCAAGGGGCTGGAGAACATAGAGCCTCTGGTGTGTTCTGTGGAGGAAACCCCTGATCCCATCCCCACCACCATCAGGGGAACTATTCCAACCTGGATCAATGGGAGCTTCCTGAGGAACGGTCCTGGGAAGTTTGAATTTGGGGAAGACAGGTATTTGAGAAATAGTATGGAAAAGAAACAATTTATACAAATTAACTTAAATGAAGAGTTTTATTAGCGTGACAGTTTACAATAAAGGAAATACAACAGAGACACATAACAGTAATTTATATTATTCCAAGAACAGGATTGAGAAAAGATTCCCCAAATGCTGAGTGTGTCTCACTCTTACAGTGCTCACATCACTCTCTCTAACTTTTTCTTATACACGAATACCCTGGTGGCAAATTACTTAGTCTTTTTTTCCTCTCAGATACACCCACTGGTTTGACGGCATGGCCATGATGCATCGCTTCCACATCTCTGAGGGCAATGTCTCCTACAGTAGCCGATTCCTGCGGAGTGACTCGTACGTCAGCAACTCGGAGAAGAACCGCATCGTGGTGTCAGAGTTCGGGACGTTGGCCATGCCTGATCCCTGCAAGAACATATTTGCACGCTTCTTTTCACGCTTTCAGATGCCCAGTATGTGTGTCTTCCTTACATCTTGCATATTCCCATGTGTAATCTACTTCAGTGCATCAGCAGTGCAAAATGCATTATTAAACTATTCAATTAATTTTTGCATGAAGGTAAAAAGGCAGCTGTGCCAGATTACTTCTACGAAGTAGAAGTCAAACAAATAGTCAGAGAAAAACACATTTTCTTCTTTTTTTTTTGACTGTATATGCTGTATTGTATATTGTTTTTGCAGCCTAATGAAAGCTGGTGTTACATCATATAGTGTTTTTATTGAGGTAAGTCAATATTTGTGTGTGCGCGAGTGTGTGTTTGTGTGTATGTGTAGGGAAAGATCAATCTGAAGCATGACATAAAGCTTCTGAAAAAGTAAGAAGGAAGAAATTGATGGAAAAAGTAGTTTCTAGTGTTATCTGTCGGAACGATGAGTTTTGCTGCAGTGCTATATGTAATGTGTTCCCGACATCTGTATGTGTGAACAGAGACCACAGATAACGCCAGCGTGAACTTTGTCAAGTACAAGGGAGACTATTATGTCAGCACAGAAACCAACTACATGAGACGAGTAGATCCACAGAGCCTGGAGACGAAGGAGAAGGTGAGTCAGTAATATAAAAGTCTCTTTTGAATGCTGATACAGAGTCAGAGGGCACAGACGAGGAAGATGGTAATGATGATGAGGACAACAAAGATGATGATGCTGCTGTCTTTTTAAGGTGGACTGGAGTCAATACATCGCTGTCAACTCAGCCACCGCTCACCCACACTACGACCGTGAGGGAGCCACGTACAACATGGGCAACTCCTACGGAAAGAGCGGTAACTTTCCTTCACTCGTTGCTTCCCACCGGTCAACACGTTCTCATCTCAACTCGCCACATACTGACACTTTGTCAAACCCCTCTGCGTCACTTTTCGATCGCAGTAAACACCAACTTAACGACCCCTTGGCGTCACTTTTCGCTCGCATTGAACATGTGGTTAATGTTGTGAATTAAACAAAAACACTTCCTTGGGCAACAACATTTAGATCAGCTGATTGTAAAGTGAAAGTGAAAGCGAAACGTAATGCTCGAGACACGAACAGTGGTCTCCTGACAAAGGATGGGGCACAAAACGTAGGTATTTCACCCAGGAGACTGGAGTTTGCATCCCATGTGAAACCGATAATGTGTAGTTGTCTTTGTGTTTGTATTTCTTTTTTTAGCCTAAACCTAAAGAAGTTGTAGTTTTAATGCCTAAACCTAGTTATTGTTTTAGCCCAAACCCTAAGAAGTTGTAGTTTTGTTGCCTAAGCCTAAAGAAGCCTTTTTGTTTGTGATCAAAAGGGGACGTTTCATTCCGTTTTACAACATGTTAGAACAAGTTGCTTTTAAGTTTCACTTTCACTTTTACAATGTAGTAGGCGTAGTAGGCCCCTTTTGACCCACATCTATGTATCTACTGTATATCTACCCGCTCAGTGTGTCTCTTTCGCTCTTTAAACTACGTCACCACAGCACTTCCTGCACAGCACTCCCTGTGTGTTTACAGTTTCCGTGGACACATTTACATTGTAGTTAATGGAAAGCCTGGTGCATCACATACCGGCGCTCAAGGGTGCCTTGTGCGGCGGTACTAAACGCCGACGGCTGTGACGAAGCATTGGTATTTGCCCTGGAAATGAGAACGAGCTGCACCTGTCTACCCACAAAACCATAGATATGTCTGTATTCATGTAAACATCCTTATGTTATCCACCCTAACACCATTTTTTTGGCCTCCTCAGGTTTCTTCTACAACATCATCCGTGTGCCTCCTCCTGAGAAAGCAGCAGTGGAGGACTCTGCAGACCTGAGTGGAGCCAAAGTGGTCTGCTCCATCCGTGCATCTGAAGCCAGGAAACCTTCCTATTATCACAGCTTTGGTGAGATACACACTACACCGTCTTCAAGCTGTCCGCATGCTGGATGTATACTGAATTAATGAGTTCTGTGAGAGATTTTTGTTCTTCGCCTGCACCGACAGGGTGAGTCTACATCACTGAAAGAGAGCGTCACAGTTTTTTTTCCTCCGTGCTCTTATTAATTACTAATTTGAATTCTAGTCTCGCCCTGCTTCTTTTTTGACAATCACAGCTCCTTTGTCTTTCTGTTCAGCTTTCATTATCTGTCTCTGTCTATAAGTCTGCCTTTGACGCGCACACAAAAGCACACACTTTCTCGTAACACTCTGTGTCTCTCATAAAAATATAATAAATCTGTTAAAAAGACACATGATCAAGTTTTTTCTATAGTTTTTTTCCAGGGCTTAACTCTGACAGCAGTGTTACCAATATACACATCATTTGTGTAATGGTGTTTGTTTCCTTGTAAATCAGCTTTTATTGTTCTATATGTTCTATATTTCAGTCAGAGACACTGATGTCAAGAACTGATAATTTATAGCAAATGGTTATACCGTTAAATTTGGTGGAACAGGATCTGATCTTTAAGGAAGCTCTTGACAAAATCATTTATCAATTAATTGTTTATTAGGGGGAATAAAGAGAAAAGTCAGGTTATAATGGCCACATAGTACACCTGTATGAATATGATTGGATGTTACCAGTCAGCTGATAGCCACGCAGTTGATGAAGAAACAACTGATAGTGAAGCATTAAGCCGATGTCAATCAGCACGACTTTGTTGCTCTGCCCGATCTACAGCAATGTTGCTCTGTTTGGTTGTTGTACTGCACCATTTCCCTGATAATATCTCAGTCTATATTTCCGGCAGACCACCCTTGCTCTGTCAGACTGTCTGGCACCGAGAAAGTGATGGAACATTGTACGGTTATACAAGGCACCACATAATTACTTCTGTCAGGGTTAGGGGAGTGACTGTATGTTTAGCCCCCATTTCATGTGTTTATCTGCTGGCACAATATTTTTGTCTCAAAGGATGGTGGTGCTGAGGCAAGAAAGTTTTACCTTACAAACTGCAAAAAACATTCAAAATCATGTGGCAAACCCTCCATTACTGGTCCAATTAAACAACATGGGGCCACTTAGAAACTCATTTTCAGCTTACATAAAAATATTAAAGGTAGGGTTGGTAATTTTGGGAAACTAGCAAAAGTACACTAGATTTTAAAAATGATCCAACCAAAAAACCCAGCCCAGTGTTGCCAACTCTTTTACAATGAAAGTAGCTAGCAGCACTAGCTCCAAAAGTCGCTAAATCTAGCGAGAAAGTTGACAACACTGACAATCCATCCCTTCAGGCCTCCCTCCAACGAACATGGTTATTGTCAGTACTCCGGTACTGAAGACTCCGGTGACGTGCATTGAGTGCACAGGCAGGGTACCTGCAGGTAGACAGGTAGGCAGCCCGTCCATTCGGGCCTAATGAAATGATTGAACAAGCTTATTACAGTCGTGTGACAGCCACCGATACTGGATGTTTTTGTCAGAGCATGATTAATTGAATGCTGTTGGGATGTAAAGAGATTTTCAACAAATATAAAAAAAAAAATCAAACAGCACTACCAACACTACCATTAATGTCCTACTAATGTTCCATTTTCCCCCCAAATTTGGTTCACACCTAAGTCACCACTGAAATCATGCTGGTAGGTCACATGGCCTTGCAATAACTAGCTACGACCCATTTTATGTGTGTTTATGAGGATTTTTACAAGGCATATCAGCGGGGCAATGAAAAAGACGATGAACTCCGTCATGAAAATAGTCTACAGAATCAGCATTTCACTGCCACACCACCATGACACAGCCGGGCTACAGTATACAAGCTTGAAAACATGATGAAATATAATGAAAATACAATGTATCAATCATGTGTGATTTGAATGCATACATTTCCTCCTGTGTATGCCCTTCCTTTCCAGTCATGTCGGAGAACTACATTGTGTTCATCGAGCAGCCGATCAAGCTGGACCTGCTGAAGTTCATGCTGTACAGGATCCAGGGAAAGAGCTTTCATAAAGTCATGACCTGGGAGCCTAAGTATGACACCATCTTCCACTTGGTCAACAGGCACACTGGCAAGGTGGGTTGTTTTACTGCACAGCAGCAGACACACAAACGGTGCAACGCAGGAAACACACACCCACACAGCCGTTTGCTGAATAGTCAGAACAAAAGAGGAAAGCTGCGAGCTAATCTCTTCGCGCATGGTGGAGCTTTTCTCTTATTTATTTTGATGAAGTCACACTCTGATGCTGTAGCCTTTTCTCATACATTGTTACTCTCAATTTCCTCATCTCATTACACAGCATACCCATTAAGCATACAATATCAAGCTTTCATAATGCGAAGGTAAGACACAATAACAGCAGCGCCAGGGAAGTGCTTGTCCTCAAATTTTAAAGCAGCAGAATTGAGGCAAATATGATTAAAAAAGTTATTTTTATAAAACGATCACTATATCCTGACAGTAGTGCATGAGACAGGTAATATGAAAAAAAATCATTGCCTCTGTGTCCTCCGGTGCTCCTAATGGTATCTGCAAGATTTCACAGACCTGAGGGAAACAACAAATCACAGCCGAGCTGGAACAGCTGTCAATCACTCGCAAACTCCAATCAAATGGTCAAACCTGGCAGTGCTGATCAAATATGAATCAATATTCTGTTACTATAATGCCCATTTCTCGCATCAAATGTTTTCAGAAACGTTTTGTAGTGTACTGCTTAGCTGTAAAATGAGAAAGCTTGTGACCCGGCAGCCATGTTGAGATCAGTTGAGGAAATACCAAGCACCGCCCACCAGCCAGAGCAAACTTCCTTGTTTTACAGCTAAACAGTACACTACAAGATGTTTCTGAAAACATTTGAGGCGAGAAATAGGCATTACAGTAACATAATTATAATTCATATTTGATCAGCGCTGCCTAGTTTGACCGTTTGATCTGAGTTTGCGAGTGATTGACAGCTGCCTCCGCTGAATGAACCAATAGGAACGCTCTCTCTCTGAAATGACCTGTGATTGGTCAAAGTCTTCCGCCATGGGCTAGATTTTCTAAAGCCTGAAAACAGAGCCATGAGAAGGTGCAGAAGTCTAGTTATCTCTCAGAGCACTTGAATTACAATATGCTTTATTTTTATGCATTATTATGGTATTTTCGCCCAATGATGCCAAAAATATTCTGCCTACTGCCACTTTAAAGCCAACACAGATTTGTTAATATTTTCCTGATCGCTTGCTGTGACCAACAGGAGAGTGAAGTGAAGTACCTCGCAGCACCCATGTTCACACTGCATCAGATCAATGCTTTTGAAGACAATGGCTTCTTGGTTATGGACATGTGCTGTGGGGACGACGGCGAGGTCATTGGAGACTTCACACTGGAGAACCTCCGCAGAGGCGCTGGAGAGGAAATGGACAAGGTTGATGCAAACAGTTTGACTCTGAATCATATGCAAACACACAAATAGTCAAAAAATGCCTGAAATACTGATGTTTTATTAGTTTGTCATCAGTGAGCAGCTCAGACTGAGGCTCTGGCTTTTACGAAATGATTTCAACTGAAATGTTTTTCCTTTAATGGTGTTTCTGTTTACACCATTGTTCAGCTAATATATTGGTTTGCATTCTTGGCATTAACATAAATTCATCCATCCACCAAGTTTTCACTTATTTTAATCAACGTCCACAAAAAAATATAAAACATAAATCAGCTTTCATGCTTCTGTGCGTGACGACCATCTATTTTCACCAATGGAATCATAAAAACTCCTCCAAACAATATAACTGCCATATAAAAACATGATTTTGTGTCAGTATTTTGTATCTGTTTGAATCTGATTGTGTTTGCATTGCCCCCTTCAGTCAAAGGAGCCACACTCACAGTTTGTCATGTCTGTCTGATTTCGTCTGGCAGTTTTACAACTCCTTATGCAGAAACCTCCCAAGGAGATATGTCCTACCCCTGACTGTGGACGACCAAACTCCTTTGGACCAAAACCTTGTCACTCTGCATAACTATAAAGCCACGGCAAAGAAGACCAAACCAGGAGAGGTGCAGTACGGTCATTGCATATACAAAGTAATATGTTTAACTGTACATCACACTCGATGTGGTCTTCTGGAATCAAGTAAAGAATTGAGGCCTATAATCATGACGAATCCAGCCAGTACACTCCCACACACTTAGCGCAATTATCCAGCATGGTGAGGCGCTAAAGGTACTTCCTGCAAGATAATAATTTCATGACTTACAGCAGATAAAGATTATGTCAAAATGAGAGTCCATCATACGGCTGAACAATTGCCATTTAACAGCTTGTGTGTGGACCACACACACACACACACACACACACACACACACACACACACACACACACACACACACACACACACACACACACACACACACACACACACACACACACACACACACACACTATCCAACGTATTCTTATGGCAGAATGAAAGAAGATGTGATGTTTTAGTTGTCATGGCTACCTGAGTGACACCGTCCTCAGTTCTCAGTGAGAGTGCTGTTACATGTACATGTAACCGTTGAAAAGCAGCTGTGAAAGTGCTGCTGGCTGCCATAGTCACTGAGGACAAACATTGCAATTGAAGGTACATAAACTAACTCAAGTTAGAGATGAATGCCCAGGATCTTGTGCAGGTATCCATTTACAGGTTTTTAGAGAATAATGCAGTATTGATTCCTCAACAGTGTACAGTAAATCGGGTCTGTTGGTGTGCATTAACTGGGCATGTTTTTTGGCTAAAATATAAAAGTTGCACTGAAAATGAAATCCTTACTGTGACCCTCCAGGTTTACATGACCCACGAGGAGCTTCACGACGACGAGCTGCTGCAATACGGCGGCCTCGAGTTCCCTCAGATCAACTACGAGCAGTGCAATGGCAGACCCTACCGCTACTTCTACTCCTGCGGCTTTGGACACGTCTTCAGTGACTCCCTGCTTAAGATGGACGTCCACACCAAGGAGCTTAAGGTCTCTATCAATCAAAGACTACTTAAGGGAGACCTCATTGTTAACCGTGCACATCAAAGTTATTCCCACTGCTTCCTCTCTATCACCGAGGGCAGCAGGTTGAGAGGTGGTTTTATAACATGAAACAGCTTAGAGTGAAGGGGGGTGTTTATGTAATCTTTCCTGTCTAGGTGTGGCGTTATCCCGGCTTGTTCCCGTCTGAGCCTGTCTTTGTTGCGTCGCCCAAAGCTACGGAGGAAGATGATGGAGTGGTCCTGTCAGTCATCATCACACCCAGAGAAGTAAGTTAACAGGAGCTAAAAAAACAAACAGGAGCAGCAGCAAACATTGTTAACTTGGATAATTGCTTTAAAGCAGCAATAGGCTGGAGCTGGAGACTGGAGAAAATATGATTAAAATTTACTATATCCTGACAGTAGTGCATCAAACAGGTAATCTGAAAAAAAAATCATGTGTCCTCCGGTGCTCCTAATGGCATCTGCAAGATTTCACAGACCGGAGGAAAACAACCAATCTCTGAGCAGCTGTCAATCACTAGCAAACTCCAATCAAACGGTCAAACCTGGCAGTGCTGATTAAATATGAATCAATATTCTGTTACAGTGATGCCTATTTCTCGCCTCAAATGTTTTTAGGCACATTTTGTAGTTTACTGTTTAGCTGTAAAATGAGAAAGTTTGTGAGGCGGCAGCCATGTTGAGATCAGGTGAGGAACTACCAAGCACCGCCCATCAGCCGGAGCAAACTTTCTCATTTTACAGCTAAACAGTACACTACAAGATGTTTCTGAAAACCTTTGAGGCGAGAAATAGGCATTACAGTAACATAATTATAATTCATATTTGATCAGCGCTGCCTAGTTTGACCGCTTGATCAGAGTTTGCGAGTGATTGACAGCTGCCTCCGCTGAATGAACCAATAGGAACGCTCTCTCTCTGAAATGACCTGTGATTGGTCAAAGTCTCCCGTCATGGGCTAGATTTTCTAAAGCCTGAAAACAGAGCTATGAGGAGGTGCAGAAGTCTAGTTTTCTCTCAGAACACTTGAATTACAATATGCTGAAAGGTTATTACGGAATTTTTGCCCAATGATGCCAAAAACATTCAGCCTACCCTCACATTAACTCATGTTGACATAGGTCTATATTCTTTACTCTGCATGGAGAAGACACCATCATTATCATCATCATCATTATATTTCATCAACATTATTGTGGAGAAGGGTGTTCTGTCATTACATAACATATTCAATCTCTTCTGTTTCCAGGAGAAAAGCACTTTCCTACTCGTCCTGGATGCCAAGACCTTCACTGAGCTGGGAAGAGCGGAGGTCCCTGTCAATATCCCATTCGGGACCCACGGCGTGTTCAACGAGATGGGCTAGATCATGTGCCACTGTTAGCAGCTCTGTGTTGCTGAAATTGTACCAGCATCCAGACACTTTATCCACAGAATAAAATATCTCTCTTGATGTCATTGCGTGTAATATTCCTGAACTGTAAAAGAAATAAGAGCTGGGGAAAAAAAACCTGCCGACTCATGCTATTTGTTTGTACCTCATTGAATAGGAATAGGTGCATGGCCTCACTGTGTGCTGCCATTACAGTCAGAAAGATGGCAATCTTTTGGAGACTAACAAGACAGAAAGCCCAGCATGGCATCAGCCCACTGATAAAGTTTGTCCTCTAAGTGTTCTTATATGTTCAAGATTTTGAAAAACCTTTAGAAAACGGCCATGCAGATGACGCTTACCTATAAGGACTATACGTGGAAAACACTTAAAAAAAAAAAAAAAAAAAAGCAAAACAAAACATGAAAGTCAATACACACATTGAAATAAAATCCATTTCCCCCCCCTTTTTTTAGTTGAAACCCAAAGTGTTTTTGCATCATCACGCCACTGGAAACGCTATACCCCCAGCGAGAACAGAACAGCACTTAGGATACATAAAAATGCATCAGAGGAAATTCAATTTCTGTCAAAGTAATGTGATAGAAATGGACAACGTCTGAAATGCCTGGAAAACAAATGGATCCAAATGGTCGATAGTCTCCAGAGAGTCTGGCAGAGGTCACATCAGAAACGTAGCGCTGTTTATACGCTCAAAACAAAGTTGACATGCACACAAACACTGACATGTAGGACTTCGCAGTTTGTTGTTTCATTGTATTAAACTGTGAGCCCAACAGAACAATGTAGATTGAACCCTACCCAGAATGTGAAGTAGCCTACAGCTGCACTTGTCACTCCACCGTCTCCACAATTGACTTCACTGATGCTCATTTCATCGGCTATTTTCCCTCTCACATTGATTTGACCAGATTGATCTGAACTGACTTCAGGCTCTGCACCTGATACCGCCTCTAATGGCTGAGAGGTTTCAAATATATTATGACCCATATATACAGTATATATTTTTTTGCCTTTTTTTAATACTTCAAAATAGACTTTCAGATAAGAGTTGGGAAGTTTTAAAGATATTTTGCAGTCCCAACCGTCAATAATTCATGACTGTACAGTACACACAGACAGAGGTTTCATCTTTAGCTTCCCTCGCGCTGAACTGAATAAAACAGGAGGGAATAGAGCTATATAGTGTACTGTTATTAATTTAATTTAATGTAATTAATTTAATACTGGGAATTAACACCACTTATGTTTTGTCATGTTCCTCGCTCTACTCCTAATAAGCATGCTGTACAGGTCTCCCAAGATACACGGTAATTAGCCCGTATTTCCTAATCTAATCGGTCATGCTTAACCTCCGTGTGTGCTGCCGTGTGTGCACATACTGTATGCTCAGGTTCATTAGTACTCTCGGCGACGAGCATGACCGGCAGAGAGAGATACGGAGACCTTTGCCCTCAGATATATCTCCAGCTATACTTTGTTTTTTCGCAAACCTGTGAGGCGAAGCAAAACCTTATCAATGTCGCCGCACACCTTTTTAATTTAAAGTGTTAATTGGGTGACACGTTAAGCACTGGGATCAATGGTTCATTCAATGTGCTAGGTGGTGAACACTTTGACGGCTAAATGTGTCAGATTCACCTGAGTTTCAATGATAGCCAAGCACACTAATTTAACACTGTAACACAAATAAACTTGCATACACAACATTTGTATGCAAGTTTGTCTGTCCTACTTTCAAGGTGACAGTTTCAGACTGCCTAAGCTCCTGTTTGACCCATTAGAGTATGTATGAGCTCACTCTCAGACCCCCCTGCTGTCTCACTAAGCACAAGTTATTGCACAGAACCTTAACTTTGACTGCTATCTGTATCATTATTTCATATCCCATGAATTCATAATGGCATCATCTATATTCACCATATTAGACACACTTCTCAGAGGCAGCCGCTGATTTCCCTCAATAGTAAGAACAATGTCTTCCATATCCAGATTTGTCATTCCCTATCTTCACGGTCTGGAGCCATCATGTGGGAGCACGGCTATCTGACGTACAGATTATGTGCATCCGCGTGCGTGTGTCTGCAAGCGGCACATAAGTATATGCTTATTTATGAAAGCCATGCATGTGTGTGTGTGCGTGTTTCTCTGTGGGCTCTCTCTAATTACATGAAAAAAAAAGACTGCAGATGCTTCATGAAGTCAGAATGGAGCAATTAAATGCCCAAGGAGGGGGTGAATCGTGCAATGTCAACAAGAATAATGTCCCACCGTGGACCTGACAGCCTGGCTCAAAAAAAAAAAAAAAGCGAGGAAGGGATTTATCCATATTGCACAATCATGGATGGAAATAATGTGATGCCCGAATAAGAAGCCACAATGCAAATTTAGCTGTTTTATTCACCGTGAAGGCAGCTAATGTTCCTCTCTTGATTTCAGGCCTTTTTTTGTCTTATTAGAAATATCATCTTCCTCCTGAGCCTACTGCTGGAGCAACTGTAAACTTTATACAGTTTATGCAACTGCTCTTCAGTGAGACTTGAATAACTAAATTCCTTCTTTGTCTGCTAAAATGAAAGAAGAAAAATTGGTCTGGTTTTGGAAATAGTTGCTCGAAAGCCACAAGATTGCCAATTCTGTGTTGAAATATGCATTCTTGCAAACAACTGAAGAATAGGCACTGCGGCACTAACACAGTACAGATGCAGGATACATTCATGGCGGAGGATGATGCTTTTCAGTGTCCTCATAATGACAGGGACTTCAAAATCTGGGGGGAAGAGACGAGAATAAGCCCAGGCCAATATAGGCAGAATGAGGCTGATTTTTTGCCATTATAGCGGCGAGCTCTTCTCCCTCTTGGATGGAAGCCTGGGCTGACAGTCAAACATCATTATGAGCCAGTGGCCTTGCACTTTGTCACTGTCACTGCTTCTAAATAGAGACTTTGTTTTCAAGATCTGTAAAGATTTATGACATTCCAGGCACTATTTAAGCGATGATGCACAGCAAAGTCATTCTGTTTAATGCGAAGCCACTTTGAAAAATGGGGAGATTCTGTGGGTTGTGGGCTTTATTTCCTCCGAGCGCAAATACAATACGAGGCATTGTGCCCCATCTTTCTTTCAATCAGAGGAAACACAGATGTCACGGGAAGTGTTGGGGTATTGCTGAAATGAATGATGGCATTTTCATCATCATTGTTGAGAGTCCACTCTTGAACCCTGTCGCTAAAAATCATTTGCAAATGTCTATGAGAATGAGGCCGTAATGCAGCGAAAAGTGGATTGTCCTTGCTGAATACTTGAATAAAAGATTTACTACATGTGCTAGCAGGGCCGGCTTATGGCACAGGCCATATAGGCGGTTGCTTAGGGCGCCAACCTCTGC
>CAKALG010023821.1:0-17384 GCA_916700815.1 Helicolenus hilgendorfi
GGCGGGCTGAGTCCATGACACGGCGAGTTATGTATGCCAGGGCATTACAGAGCCCTTCTTAATCCGGTTTGTCACGCTGCTCCCTCTGGACTGGGGTAATTTCATGGTGCTGAACTGGTATTGATAGAGCCTTGGTAAATGAGGCACGCAGTAATCGTTAACTTTAATAACCATAAAGATGTGAGCATTGGAGTCATACAGGCCCACGAGAGGAAACCCATACAGGTGATTAAGAATCGACCAAGGCCGTGGCCAGCAGCACCACGCATCTCTTATTCGTACTAATGGAATTACCTGTTAAAGATGTCAAGACTATTACCACCAACGGTGCAATTGCTCCACTATACTTTTCCTATTCAGTAAACTGGAGCCTATTTCCATGTTTCCATGCATGAAGAATGTCTGTTAAAAGCAAAGTGAATACTAAGGATTTTTCTTTTTTCATGACTTTTTTTCTGTCTTTCTCCTTAGCAATGAAACCCATTCATGGTAGGTTTCTCTAAGGGGTGTAACGATCCATCGATCCAGATCGATATATCGATTCAATGATCAACGATCCAACATCATCGATGCAAAGTGAAAACCTCAATAAATATTATTATCTTTAAGATACGCCTTTATTTTGAAATTCCCATGGCACGTCTGTTTCCCCATTTCCGTCCAAGCGCACCTCATTCCTAAACATCCAAACAGTGCTTCTGCAAGGACGGCCGCACGGACATGTGCTGACATGGAATCAAGATGAGGAAACGAGCAGCGTTAGCGCGCGAGAGAGAGAGCGTGTATGACGATGAGTAGCAGTAACGTTATAGCTGTGAACGCCACAGTGCAGTGTGTGTAAGTCAGTTTATTTGTTGGTGAATTAAGCCTAATTTCTGGTCATCGTAGTGAAGCCGGCGCAAAGTGTGCGCGCTAGAAAACTACGTCATCGCTGTTTTTGCTTGGTGCACGAAGGCTCAGCAAGTTGTCACAGCGCTTGGTGCACCTCTTTATATTTGTAACTTTGCGCCCACTGCGCCTTTCATTTCAACATGGATGCCTTCGAGGGAAGATTTACCGAGCAGGTTCGTCGGTACAGACATCACTACAACTGTTCATTGAGAGACCACAGGGACAGTCACATGACATTAAACTCTTGGACAGATAGGCAACACACTGGGGAAAGAAGAGACTTTTTGCCGCAGGCTGTGAAAGAATAAGAGATTGTTTTGTAAATGCTAAAAAAAAAAAAAGGTCTCATGGAAAGAGTGGCGAGCTGAGGGGAAGCACTGAGAGACGGAAAATAATTTTGAATCGGAGGTAAGCAACAGTAATAATTAAAGCACATAAATGCAAAGTTTGGCGGTCTGTCTGTGTTGTCTTTTTGCTTATCCAAAGACTATTTTGTTTGTACGCCCCCTGGCGAACAATACGCTGAGCATAAACACATGTTGGCATGCTTGCAGTGCGCGCAACATCTACGAATGCCTGCACCACGGTGTTGCGCTCGAGTATAAACAAAGCTTGAATGCTACAGCTACTCAAGACCCAAGCCAAGCTCCTGTGTCTTGCTTGCTACCTACTGATTAAAGTCAAAGTGAAAGGGGTTAGCCCTGAAGTTAGCAACAACTTCAGCTCAGGCTCACTTAAGGTGGGCTGTTAAGGTGGACCAGCTATTCTCATTGTATAAACAAGCTGTTCACCAGCACTGACCAGCAACCAGACCTCCAACAACAGAAGGTCTATTTTCAATATTATTATTTTTTCATTTAAATGTCTGGAAGAGCCCAGTAATAAAATTGTCAAATCATATTTTTTGTTTATTTTTGTAAGTTGATATAAATGTAACTGATTGTGTTAAATAGTCATATAATATCGTCTCATATCGATCGCAGGCACCTGAATGAATCAAAATGGTATCGTGGCAGACTTTGCGATATCGGCAAATATCATATCGTTGACCCGAGTATCAATATAATCGTATCGGGATGAAACTGATGATTTACACCCCAAGTCTCTGTACGTTGGAGCTACTGTAGTGAAGCAGTATTTAGTATTCTGTATGACTACAGCTGAATCCAGAGGTGAGCCATACCAGCAGAGGGGGAAAAAAACAACATTGATTCGTGTGACTCCAGTATAGCTGGGTCAGTGGTTCCTGTCAGTCAGCTTGAGCTCTGGAGTATCTCTCCCCCCCTCACTACACCTCCCTCCCCCAGGTTTATGCTAGCTCCAGGCGCTACTATAGCTGCTATGTCCACTTGTTTGTCTACTCCCATTACTGTGGGTGATGCTGCCTCGGGAGGAAAGTGAAATCCAGGCCACAGAGGGGTCAGAGGAACCAGCCTGAAGCCGTCACACTGGCTGCGGCCAGAGAAACCATACGGATCGCTGCAACAGGGTGCTGATGGGCACTTGATAAATGGTGAATCCACTCCAGCTCCTGATGCATCAGCTACACGTGGGTCAAAAGGTTTTTAGATTGGATAAACAATGGTTAACAAGGCCTGAGATTAATTTTGTTTGTTATTCTTGGCGGCAGTCCGCGCTGTAAACCCCTCCCCCCCACAGCTGGCTTTCCTCCCACCTCTTCTTTAGATGTGTTTTAGTGGCGAATTGTGTGAGCTCCTCTGGTAGCCTTCCTCCTTGAGGCTACCTTTTATTATTCATCGGTGGAAGTCAGCCCGCTGGGAAAGGGCTTCAGAGTGAGAACAAGTGGCTGGGGCTCAAGCCTTAGTGGACGATTTACTCTCAAAGGCCAGGAGAACTTCAAAAGTACTCCATGTCCAAACCATAAGAGAAATGTCGTCTCTTTTACCAACAAAGGGCTCTTTCTCATGTGGAATACACACAGTCGGTGTCCATGTTAACACCTCCAGTCAGTGACATGCTTAACAGCAGAGCTCTAATGCGGCACATACACCGATGTGTGCACTGTGCATGCAGTCTCTCTCTCTCTGCCTCTCTCTTATTCTTCACACTACTTCACACACCTCATCCAAGCTCTTTAAGGTGTTATTCAGAGAGCAATAGCACCACAGACATGATACACTCCATCATGAAAATATAAAAAATAGATTCACCTAGGTTTTTTTTACGATTTTGAAATCAATTTTTTAAAACTAGAATCAATATATTTCCGTCATTTGAGTCTTTATGGAGGGAGAAGGAAGTTAGCGCTTTTATTGTTGTAGTCAGAGTAACATGACGACCAAAACAAACCACAGCTGGCCGCAACGAGGACATACAAAACAGCGGAGGGTTCATGTGAATACGACTTAAACCCTCACTTTTTAAATCCAAAGTGGTAAACACTACACATACATTAAAGTATGGAAACACTTTAGGTTTCACGCATTGCCAGGAAAAGCAGAGCTAGACATCACAGCTAAAGCTGCATGCTAATTCTGTAAAGGACAGGAAAAGTAATCTTTTGCAGTAACGTGCAGTCAAATCAACCGCCACTTGCATCTCCTTTGTGAAACTGGCTGATGCTACAACTGTAGAGCACCCATATACTGACATTTATATTAAATGCATTCAAACGGCCCTGATGGAGCTGAACATGGATGTATAAAGAGAATGGAGCTGACGGGAGAGCTAGCGTCGGACTTGACGAGGTTAGCGGAAGTATACACGTGTAACTACGTCCGGTTTTCAAAATAAGGTGTTAACAAAGGGAACTGTATATAGAAAATACATTTATGGAAATAAGATTTTCTTTCTTAAGATATCTCCCCTTACATTGCCAATAGAAAGAAAAGAGGTAGAATCATGTTTTAAATGGAGTATCCCTTTTAATTTTGTAATACCGTGATATAATATTGGCATTGCAAAAAACAAAAAGACACACCATGATATACATTTGAGGTCATATCGCCCATCCCTGCTGTATAGATTTCTCTTAACACACTATTCATTTTATCTGGTCCTGTTACAGAAGTAGAGGAATTTCAGCAGTAAATGAGGGTTGTGTAATTTCTGATAAAATATATAAACCGTATCAGTTGCCAAGAGGAAGGACATGAAAAGTTGTTCCCTGGCGCTGCCTCTGAGGCCTCCATTTGGAATCCACTCAACGGCGCTTTGTAGCGTGTTTAAACATTATCCTAAGTAATCAGGGGGAGTGTTCATGAAGTTCCAACTTGATGTTTAAGTAATGGAAAGCTAAATTCTGATGAGCATCATTAAACATATATGCAATGGGACAGCTGCCCCACAGCCACTTTGATGCCTTCGCTTATGAAACAGATCATTAATATTCTGCTTTTTTTTTTTTTTCCTTCCCTCAAATCTGAAAAACTAATCGGGACAAACAGAATAGAGCTTTTTTTCATTTTGGACATATCTGACAACTTTTCAAATCAGATGCATTTTATATTATATTTAAAACTGTGCATCACAAGTCGTAAAAAAAGGGTCATTTTCTATTATGCATGATTTCACAGAAAGAAAAGTTGACAGATAGGAAAAAAAAACAACTCTAACAATCGGCTGCTTAATAAAACTTTACGGGGTTTTTGAAATGACTTTTTCTGGCGCGCGGCACAAAGTAACTTTGTTCACTTGTAAAAAGGCATTTGGCGAGCGCGAGAGTCTCAATTTGTCTTTCAAATGTGCATCATTTGCAGCAATGATTTGAAAAGTGGCTGCTTCTCGAGTGAGAACTGTGTCGAAATTTACATTTGTCCGCTCTACACATGTCTACGTTTATTTACTGACAAACGGAAGCCATAATTCATGTAGCCACCTGCGATGTAAATTGACAATTAGAAGTGCTAAGACGCAGTAACGCTGGGGAACAACAACAAGGAGGGATTGCGAAGAAAGATGGACTGTGGTTGATGCAGCAGCTGCGTGTCTGGCAAAACAAAACAGGCACTCCAGCACGCAGGCGGAAACGGCTCATTTTCACCTGAGCGTGCACTGATTAAGTTGTTACGACGAGTTCTTGAGAGGCTTAAGTTTTCCCGGCTGCTGTGTTCCATCCCTCGGCCATATGTCATTACTTAATAACTGTAGCGGTGAGAGGAGCGGTGTGAGAGAGAGAGAGAGAGAGCTAAAGAGAGCTGGAGAGAGAGGAGGTGACAGAAATGCTTGCCGATGGTGAGCCAGTGATTACTGCTCTTGGCCACTCTGCATAGATTATAGTAGTTGACGCTGAAGCTGAGCCAAGATGTAGTGGGAAAATGTTTGTTTTGGGAAGGGGGGGATTTGTGGTGACATTGTCACAAGCACCTGCATTTATCTCTGTGTGTTTAAAAATTGCAAGATGCAGTGAGATCAGAAGGCAGTAGAGTATGTTATTTGTCACTCAGAGGATAAAAGGAAACTGTCACTTTCATTCCTGCGAGCGTTGAGTCTATGGGGGGAATAAACTGTCATGGGTTTGTTACGGTGACCTTGAGTTTATGCGCAGAACGCAGCCCCATCATGCGTTTTCTGGCTCTTGATGGTGATCTGCATGGGAATTAAGCATCTAAAGTTTACCATATTGGCCCAAATAAAAAAACGACCCATAAGACACCTGTTTTTTTTTTTTAAACACTACTTCTGTGGGGAATGTTTCCCTGAGATACTATTAATCCAAGGAGAAGTGAGTCCTTATCCTTGAAGCTTTTTCTCTCTCGTAAAAGTGAAACATGAAATAATACCATTAAAGCATACACACACACTTCTCCTGTCAGGCTCTCAGAAGCGGTCAAAATTATTTTCTCCGGCAGTCTTTTTGAGCTCCTCATCAGCTGTGACAGCAGTAATTCTGAGCTGCTTGACAGATGATTCGGTCCCTGGTCCGTTTCTGCAGTTAGGACGCCTGGAGACGCTTTGGACTTGTTTTCACTCGTCATGAATATATTTCAAGGGTTGGGTGGCGGCATGGTGGTGCGGTGGATAGCACTGACACCTCACAGCAAGAGGGTTCTGGGTTTGAACCTGCTGGCTGGCTTGGACCCGAGATAAGGTCTTTGCACAGCAGGTCCATTTTCATATATATATTTTTATTTTTTGTAATCCGTCATCCGATAAAAACGTTATGAACAGAAACCTTGCACACTGGATCCGATCGTTTCGAAAATTTCTAATACGAGACAAAACTGAATTAAATACATGGGTGCAGTGGATAGCGCTAGTCCCAAATGGGGCTAATGAATGAATGACATTAGCAAGAAGCTATCGTTTAGCAGCCTAGAGCACAATCACTACTGTCTAATCTTTTGTACATACTTTGTTTTGCAACCATACCCAATTCCAAGCTGTTCTGCAATCACCTGCCACAATATGTCTTTAAATTCCACATCTCTGTATTCTTTTATTTCTTTATTGTATACGTGTTTTGTGCTGGGAGACTGAGTGAATGTTTATCCTGCAATTTTGGATGACAATGTTTGCACGGACGGTGGCTCTGAGAGGTCAAACAGCCCTATTTTGCCTTTTCACGGATGCAAAAATACACAGAAAATTGAAGCTGTTCGGAAAAGTTTCGTAACCGGTGTGTAAAAGTGATTGATACAACGTGAGATCGTATTTATTTTTAAGCGTGTGACAATTTCTGACGAACAATACAGACTTGGTGCGCAAAAGCCTTTAGTGTGGCTTCCTCCCGCAGTCCAAAGACATGCAGGTTAACTCTAAATTGCTTGTAGGTGTGAACGTGAGTGTGAATGGTTGTCTGTCTCTGTGTGTGAGCCCTGTGATTGTCTGGCAACTCGTCCAGGGTGTACCCCGCCTCTCGCCCAATGGGATCGGCTCCAACGCCGATCCCAGCTGTAACCGCCTGTAAAGGATAAGCGGTTACAGATAATGGATGGATGGATGGATGGATTTATTTCCTCGGTGGCAGCAAAACACAAGCCTCAATAAACTCTTCTAGGTTAAAACTGGCCTAACAAAACACTGACTATCTCTAAAAGTCACACTATAAATTGATTTAAAGATGCTAGATTAATTCTACATACAACCCATAATGCAACGCTCTCTGTAGGAGTCGGTGTTACAGCGGTACTCTCTCCATTCAAAAAAGAATAGCTGATGATATGACATAACTGTCATAAAAGACCACACTTTTTTCAAAATATCATCTTATATCCGGGCCAATATGGTACATTTACATAAGTTTAAAAATGTATGTATATGTGCATTTATGTCTGTACATTTTCCCAGTCTACAAATCTCAATGTCTGAGTGCTCCGCAGGAAATACTCTAATATGAAGTATGGCTTTTTATCCTGAGCTCCCAGTCCTTCTCACCCCCCCATCTATCTCCACATTTTACAGCCGTACCTCATTAACAGCCCCTAATTGGCCGTTGGGCTAAGCTGAAAACAATGAAGCATTGATTTCCTTAAACATAATCACCTCATCCAGTCATTTAATGGCTGCTGTCACTGTGGGCCGCCGAGAGAAAAATGACCAGTCAGTGGTCCCATCGATGCCCTTCACCTCCTCTCACCAAAGGCTAGAGTGCATCGCCACCCACTCCATCTTAGCAGGTTGGTTTAACCCCTTTAGCTGCCTGACGGGCTCCAAGCACTACATCCATCACGACCCGCAGTCTCCAGTTGTTGTGATCCCGTATCGCACCGTAATGCACACAGTTACTGTTGTGCACTTGAGCGTTTCAGCACAAGATATATATTATGGAATGCCACAAAATATCGTATGCGTAAATACACACACACACTCATACGGACACACACACATATACTCAGACACAGATAATGGATGGTCATTTACCCCACCCCGAGCTCCCAGCTACCTGAATGAAATTATGTCTCGTCCAAGTGGCCATTTGTCGTCTAAGTGGCTCTCGTGACTGGCCCAGTAGAGTCATTGTGGAGCCATTTACACTGCTCTCTCTTCCACAGACCAGATGGTTCATGGTGATCACACCTAATGTCCACCTGGCTGATGGCTGGACCTCACCCCATGGCTCACACACACACACAAGCATGTGCTTATGTGTGTGCGTGTGTTAGGGATAATGATGGCAATAATTATAATAATGATCATAACGATCATAATAATCAAAATAATTTGTTCTGTCCAAATTACATGTATTCAGTCAATGTCCAACAGTAACACAAACACAACCGTATTCCACTGAAAGATCACTTTTGTCATTTTTACAAGTTTAAGCCCCACGGACCGTGTATTCTGTACATTACTGATGATCATTTTACAAATTGTAGTATATTTATGTACAGTAGATTGTTTAATGTGCCTTAAGGCCAAACGTCGGTTTGGATTTTTTTCAGTAGAGGTTAAAAATCAACTGGCTGCGACTCAATACTTGCTTGATCTATTAGGTTATTATTGTTCTGTTTTTGCTTTGAGTTATTATTATAACTGTTTGGGCAAATTTTTATCTCATGCTGAAATGGCTGTCAAGGTGAATACTCCCACCTTTCCTTTGTGGCGGTCTTCATAATTTAAAAATTAGGTAGTTTTTCAACATCTGTTTTATCTAATGAGATACAGTTTTTCACTCTGTTCATCTCAGAGTTTTCATTCACATACTGTATCTTGAGGTCAGAGATCAAGGGACCCCTTTGAAAATGGCCATGCCAGTTTTGCCTTACCAAAATTTTTTCTAATTTCGGAGCGCTATTTAGCATTCTTTCCAACAAGCTAACGTGACATGGTTGGTACCAATGGATTCCTTAGTTTTCTAGTTTCATTTGATGCCAGTACCTTCACTCTGGCTTTCAGACCGAGTCTGTTACAACCTCTGAAAGACAGAATAGCAGCAGGATGTCGGATTGCAAAGAGGTTAATAGTTTATATAATAAAAGATCAATACTTGACGTCCGTGTATTGATACAACTTTACCACGCAAAATATCGCAATACTATGCTGTATTGATTTTTACCCCACTCCTAGTCAGTATATCAATATAACTCTTCTGATACCTTCATGCCAACACTCCTTGCTGCCACAACTCCCCCCAACACCTCAACCTCCTTTATGTAACTGAAGCTTTGGTATTGTTGACTTGCATGCGTGTATGTTTACAGCTATCCATGATTATGTATTATTATGTGTTACAGGGGGGGTATTTGTCCCAGCAGAATAAATGTTGCTGCTCAGTTTCTCTCAAAAAGCAGAGCCTTGTTTGCTGAATTGTACTGTGTAATAAATGGTCACTTTATGGACTGAAGTGTTTCTGGCTAAAATGGGGAAAACACACAATTTTGAAAATACACAAACTTGCTTCTGTAACGTAAGTCACACTGAAGAAACAAATCCAAAGTCACAGATCAGGACACATTACATCACATTCAACCAAGTGATATTAGTATTATAGGGGTTTCCTTTAGTTGTCCCTTGTTGGTTACACCTCTGTTGTCCTACATGTAACCTGCAGATCAGGCTTTGAAGCTAGCAGAGGGGATTCAACCTAATTCAGTATTCTGTGATGCAACGTAAAGTCCTCACTTATTCAGAGATCTGCTCTGACTTGAAAGCAAGTCTGCAGGTCAGGAAGCTGTCGGTGAAATATTCAACGAGCCAACACATTGTGGGGTTTGGGGTTTTAGCACACTCGGGGGATTTTTCTCCTCACTTTTATAGTCTGTGTTCTGCCTCCTCCTGCCCAGAAATATCTAACAACAAGCGCTGAGAGAGTGACATTAATACTGCACGACAGCACGGTCCCAGCAGGACTGCAAATGTTTGCCTTTTAATCCAGGACTCGGCGGCCTTTGGTCCGGCCGCGGCAGACATTGATGGGAATGGGAGAAGAAAACTGTTGCCAAACTTGTCTGGGCTGCTGGGAGCTCAGGTCCGTAATTCATGACCCGAGCCATTTCAAACATTTGCACAACCAACCCAGCTAGAGAAACACACACCGGTTGTTATCATGCCGGTGGAGGCAGACGCATCGTCTAACCACAGAAGGACATCCTCTTTAAAACTTAGTAACGGCCGAGTGAAATAAGGCGCAAACAAGATGGAACGTGGCATCTCCTCATTTTCTTGCACTCTATCCTCGATCTATTCTGTGGAGAGGATAAGTTCAACCCTCCTCCTCTACTCTCCTCTCCTCTCCTCAGTCCTCTCTTTAGTTCTCTCCTCTCTTCAGTCTTCTCCTCTCCTCTCTTCAGTCCTCTCCTCTCCTCTCTTCAGTCCTCTCCTCTCCTCTCCTCTTCTCTCCTCAGTCCTCTCTTCAGTCCTCTCCTCTCCTCTCCTCTTCTCTCCTCAGTCCTCTCTTTCGTCCTCTTCTCTCCTCAGTCCTCTCCATCCCCTCAGTCATCTCCTCAATCCTCTCCTCAGTCCTCAGTCCAGTCCTCTCGTCTCCTCTTTTCTTCTCTCCTCAGTCCTCTCTCCTCTCCTCTCTCCCTCTCCTCAGTCCTCTCCTCAGTCTACTCCTCTCCTCTCCTCTCCTCTCTCCCTCTCCTCAGTCCTTTCCTCTCTGCAGTTTTCTCCTCTCCTCTCCTCTCTTCTCTTCTCTTCCTCTCCTTAGTCCTCTCCTCTCCTCGCCTCTCTTCTCCTCTCCTCTCCTCAGTGCTCTCCTCTCCGCAGTTTTCTCCTCTCCTCTCCTCTCCTTTCCTTTCCTTTCCTCTCCTCTCCTCGCCTCTCCTCTCCCCACCTCTCTTCTCCTCTCTGCTCTGTCCAGGGATGAGCTCCAGTTTAATTGTTGGACGCTGGTGTCTGTTGCGGTGGCTGTCAAGGGAAGATAAAGAGTTTTTCCTGGGGCGTAAGGAAAGGGGAGAGCGGTGATGGAGGGCCTCTCTCCTGCAGCTCCGCTGGCTGCATTAGCCCCACGCTTTATAATTGTGTGAAGGGGGCACTTCCAGTGGCTCCCTCATTACTCACTGGCATGGCCAGTCCCTGGCAGCCAGACACACCTTGTCCTCTAGCTCTCTCTCTCTCTGCCTGTCTCACTCATTTCAGGATGTCCCTCCGCTCCATCACCCCCTCTCCCTCCCGTGGGCAATCCTCACTATTGTTATTTTGACCCAGCACCGCCATCGGCGCATATCGCCTTCTCTTTTCACAGAATTTTTTTGACATCCTCCTTTGTCAGACTGGGACCTATTGTACAGCATTTGCTCTGACTGATGTCACCTATGCTTTGGAGTTAAAGCTTTAGTGTAGCATAGCCTAAGACTGTATTGGCTCTGTCATGAGCCTCAAAGGTGTCAGCCATCTAAGTCTATGACTGAAGCCTGTGACTGCCAGGTCTTCCCTGGAGGAGCGTCGACAAAATGGTCATCCCTTTTTAATCATATTGACAACATACGGCAGATGTCAAGGGTGCAAAGGCAGGGACATTCATAGTGCATGATGTGATCTTCATCATAGGCTGATTGGTATGGAGTGAGAACAGCCAGCACTGAGTGAGAGGCAATTAGATGACATAATTGAGATGCCTCGAGGGCCAATTTGTTACACATACTTACAGTGTAAGTGCCCACTGATTGTACTGCAGCGTCCCTCACATCATGTGATGTGAAGCAGACAAGTTTCCCCAAGCCCATCTTTCATTCACAATGTTGCTTATCTGGATTTCTGATGTTGGTAAAAACACATGTAGGATAAGATCAGATGATCCTTTATTAGTCCCACAGCGGGGACATTTCTGTAACACTTTCATTTTACAGGTTCGCAAATTTAATGGTGATAATTAGCAAGTAACCTCTTTGAAATTTCTTTGGAATGACTGCCAAATTACCCCAATATTTAACCTCAAAATGTATCAAAAATTACTTTATTATAAACATTATTCAATAATTATATCCTGCTTTTTCTCAATAGCTGGTGATTTATTTAATACATCTCCAGGAAAAGAATACAAAGTTAATTGATGTGCTTTATTTCAAGGTCTGCTGATAAATAGATAATAATTAGCAAATAACTTATTTGAAATTTCTTTAAAAAAAAAAAACTCCCTGAATCATTACATCAGCTACCAGGTTACATTTGTGTTGACAATAAGTCACACAATGGTGAGATTTGTTCCTGATCAGAAATGTCTTCTATTAGTTTTGGTTTTCCACCTCTGATGAAGAGCAGCTGCTTCTCTAGCCTAAGGGCGCTATTTGAGCATATAATTATTAAATAATGTTTCAAAAATAAAAAGAGGCATCAATGAAAAAAAAAAGATAGAATAAATATGTAAAATAATAAGTAAATAAACAGTAATTAAGTAAACAAAGATATAATACGTAAAGAGTGAAAAAGCAAAATATAACAGTAGACAGACTGAATGGTTGAGTGTGTGTGGTCTGTTGATGTATAGTCTGTTAATGAAAAGTTACAGGGCCTTTGTGGATGCTTCAGTTTCCTCTCACATTAATCTCATTCATGTTCTGACCGTGTACCGCTGTGTCTGTCTGTCTCTCCACAGAGGGAGGTACGTGTGAGGTGATCGCCGCCCACCGATGCTGTAACAAGAATCGTATTGAGGAGCGTTCTCAGACGGTCAAGTGCTCCTGTTTACCGGGGAAAGTGGCCGGGACGACACGCAACAAACCCTCCTGTGTGGATGGTGAGGATGTCTCATGTGTTTTAACATTGTGCTGCTGCTGACTGTTGATTACTGGAGGCTCTTGTGAGGGGAAAAGTCCTTTTCTTACCCAGCCCAGTATCCCAAGGAATTATGCACAAATTACATTTAACATGCCAATATTCAGTGCCAACGCAGGAAGTGGTGTATCCTATGTAGAGAGGCAGGAAGGAACAGTATTGAGGTGGTTTATGGGCATTGAGCTGACTTTCATGCAGGAGGCCGGAGTTTGCTTCTTGACACAGACCTGCAATCAGCATTCACGTTTTTATTAACAGTAATTATTACCTGATTATTCGCCACAACTACAGTCTTTCCTAAAACCTAATTATACCATAGTTTTCATGCAGAGATATTAGGGCTGTGTATTGATATGATTCAATATAATGCAATATATTGTGATACTGTAAGAAAGGTGATATATTCAGATTTTTCTAATCTAATTTTAGGAAAACTGTCATAGTAAAAAAAAAAAAAAAACACAATATCCATAAAGTCTTAGTAAAAATGTTTTCTTTTTATACAATCAGAACAGTCCATTTATCAGAGTCCCTGTAACATCCAACATCAGAGCACTACTTTAAGGGTGCATATCTTTGCAAATGAAATAAAGTATTGACTGAATTCATCTTTGTATGTAAACTTTTAATTAAAAATAGAGTGTTTTGGAGATTCAGTACAGTATCAACAAACATAATATCTCAATACTTGATATTTTCAATATTTTCTTACACCCCTAACAGACATATTAAGAATTTTAAAGATACTGGCATTGAATGTAAAAAGAAAATTGTAGTTTAACGCAGGGGTTCTCAACCTTTTGTAACTTGAGGCTCATTTCTGATTGTTAAAAAAAATTCCGAGGACCACCTTCCCAAATAAATGACAAACTGGGCTATAAATATCTGTTATGCCACTGTCAGGTGTAATGACCCTCATACTGTAAATATCCAGGTTACTCACACCCATCACTGCCTGCCATTATGAATCCAAAGTATTCACCACACGCTTGGGAGCTTTTACTGGTGCAGGGTTGTCTTCAACATCACTTTGCATTTCAAGAACCGCTCCATTTTGTGACATGTTATGTCTGTATGGGGGAGACTCGTGGGTACCCGTAGAACCCATTTTCATTCAGATATCTTGAGGTCAGAGGTCAAGAGAGCTCTTTGAAAAATGGCCCTGCCAGTTTTTCCTCGCCAAAGTTTTGCCTAATTTTGGAGCGTTATTTAGCCCCCTTCCTGACAAGCTAGCATGATTTCCTAAGGTGTTCCAGTTTCATATGATACCAGTATCTTCACTCACGCTTTAAAACTGAGCCCGTTACAACCTCTGAAAGATAGAATAGCGGCTGCCGGATTTTGAAGAGGTATTCTCATCTAACCATTTGGCACTACCTCCACAGCCAACTGGGTGGCACTTTGAGGCCCACCAGTGTTCAGAATAGCTGGTTTAACGTAATATAATTATTTATAAGGACACTTTGCACATTTCTGGTATGAAAAATAGCATTCTTGTCAAATTAATAAATTGAATGAATGAATGAACAACAATAAATAGGACACTGCCATGCAACAAAATTAGGATATTACTTAGATGTTAATAAAGTTATATTTGCAATAAAAGACCATCTAAATAATAGTTGTGTAATTTGTAATCATATTACAATAAATTAGGATACAATTATGAGAATATTAAAGTCTTAGACTTTTACACGAGAATAAGTAAAGAAACCTGAGAAGAAGTTTTCCATGTAATCACACTGGAGGTCACTGTATATACAGTATCTGCTGAATTTAATTAAATATTACTTTTATTATATATGCATTATTGAATTATTACATAGGAGATTTCTTATTGACTCATTCTGCCAAACGGCAGCTGTGTACAGGACATGTGCGGTATAAACATAATATTTCAAAAACAAGATGGTTCCAAGGCGAGCATCAGGTTTAAATGAATTATTAAATAAAAAAAATACTTATTTTTTACATAAAGACTTTAGACAAAGACCTACAGCATATTCCAATAACTTCCTCTGCTGTCTCTCAGTGATTTTTCTAATAATAAAAATACATTCAATCTTTAAGTACCCAGTAGTGCTGTGCTGCTAGGCATCATGGGAGTTAAAGGATGATCCAGTTGGGCTGTTGAACACCTGAGCAGGGAGCACGTTGCAGATCACATCGCCTAAGGCAGCTCAGGCTGATGGAAATGAATAACTAATAAACACAAGTCAGGGAAGCTCCAGGCTAGTGCACCTGAATTACCTCAGCTGAGAAAAACAATCAGGCAGAGGCAGCTCCATGGGAGGAAAAAAAAAAAAAAAGCCGACAGGAAGTCACAAGTCTACTGAGACAGAACTGCGATGCCCCCTTCACTCCAGGAAGCTCATTTATTGCTCCTCAGCCTCGATCTTTACACCCCCACCTCCAGCAGAGATCAAAGTCATCCCTCTGACTGCCCTCTCGACAAGAAGTGACACCAAAATATCTTCATTATGAAGGATGTTACATGAAGGGCCAGACAGGCCTGCTCAGTGGGCTTCACAGGGTTGGTTAGCCACAGCTGACACTCAAGAAAACCCTAGAATATAAATTAGATATGAGCCACGGATGACACAAAAAACTTTCTCTCCATTTACTGTAAAATGACCTAAAGCCTTATAAAACTTTTTTTTTTTTTTTTTTTTTTTTGCGGAACGTCTAAATTTTTAGTCCTTGAGACATTTTGTTCAAGAAAGGAATGTGTTTGCCCTGTGGTCGGACACATCCCCTGAATGAAACATTTAGAGAGCTCTGACCTTCAGATGGAGACTGTGTTGTCCTTGTACAAAGAGGCAGACAACCAGACACTCTCTTTCACAGCACCAAACAGCCAGAGGACTCCTTTTATATTCACTCACATTGTGTCTTTTCACTAAACATGGCCTTAAGACAAACCTAATAAAAATTCTGAAAACCTCAACATCAAACTGAGACATTTTCTTGACCACAACTAAAAAATACACTCCACTCCATAAGATGAAAACCATAATAGGTAGAGATGGGGCCGGTCTGATCCACCATCGAGACTGGGTTCTGATATGACGTAATTCCCACACTAATGGTGCGTGGTGTACAGTAATGGAGTAATAATGGTGGAGAATGTCCTGCTTTGTTACGGCTGCAAAGAAGTTAGATGTAACATGTAGCATAGATGTCGAGTGGCTGCTCCAAGGTCAGAACAGGATATAAACATGATGAACAACATATTACTATCGTTTTATTTTCAAAGAACGGTCCTCCGTCTTTCAACTGGGTAAACACAATCGGCCTAGCTTTTTCTTTTATCATGGTGACGGTCTTTGGCTCTCAATAAACCATTCAACACTTAGACTACTTCTATTGGGTACTACTAATCTAGCTTGTCGTATATGAACCGCTATTCCATCTGATTACTAACTCTGCATGGTAACCATAGCAACCTCTCGTCACTTCCTCTATTCAACGTCCTCTGGTCTCGCCTTTTTATTACTTGATCAAAATTAATGTGTGCATAAAAACATCTGGTCACACACCACACTGTTTTATAACAAAGCAGATTTAAGGTAGATATTTATTTCTCTATACAGTTCTTTCAAAACCTTATGAAGACGGTTTGCCATTGCTCTCCTCTTTGAAATGATCCTATTACATTTGAACTCATGTATAGAAATCTACTAGGAGTTGATAATGGCTGTGCACTTGATATGTTCTAAGTTTTTGAAAACGTTTAAGGAGTTGCCATAGCAACTTGCACTCCTACACGTGTTTGGATGTGAAGTCTAGTAAGCCTACAGTTCAAACAAATTGCTTTGGAATCCATTTAAATTTAATGCAAAATAAGAATGCAATGCAAACTGATATCGGAATTATATCGTATCGGCTAGGGGTGTAACGATACATCGACGTAGATCAATATATCGATTCAATGATCAAAAATCCAATATCATCAATGTAAAGTGAAAACATCGATACTTGTCGTCAACTTTAAAGATACACCTTTATTTTGAAATTCACATGGCATGTCTGTGTCATTTCCGTCCAAGAACACCTCGTCCCTACAGAGCCCAGTAATACAATTGTCAAATCATACTTTAAAAATAACTGATTGTGATAAATTGGCATATGATATCGTCTAATATTGATCGCAGGCCACTGAATTGAATTGAATGCAAATCGTATCGTGGCAGAATCTGTAATATCGGCAAATATCGTATCTTTGTTCAAAGAATTTACATAATATTGTATCGTGATTAAATTTGTGAGTTACACCCCTAATATCGGCAGATATCCAAATACAGGTATCGGATCGGAACTGAAAAAATTTAACCGGTGCATCTCTAGTAATAGTAGAAGTTACCAGTAGAAGTAGGACAAAGATATTCAAATTAAAAACTAAAGTACACGGACAGAGGAATGGAAATGAAGTTGGAGATGTTGTTAACACTTCATGCCTCTATGCTTCATGCTCCTGCAGCGAGAGTCCTTGCCGTTTGTGTATTGACTAACAAGCTCTTATAGAGGGGAGTGGTGATAAAATGGAAATGACAGGCCGCTGAGCAGCAAGCTACAGTATTGAGCACCACTGCACCACACCGAAAGTGTTAAAAGGACCTGACCGCTTAATAATTTTATTTCCTTTAGTCAGGGCCTTTGCCTCCTCTCTTGGATTATTTCCACCTGCTTAGAAGTGAGTCAGACTGTTATTTATTTAACACAGAAATCACCACGGGATAAGGGCTGAAGGGCAGACGCAATAATTATGTTATTATTCATAAGAGCTCATCTGTAGTCGGAGGTGTCACGCTTTGCAAACACGCCATTTAATTAAAGGATCTTTTTTGTAAGTGTGGAAATAAATGGACACAGGGTGG
>CAKALG010023822.1:0-14097 GCA_916700815.1 Helicolenus hilgendorfi
CAAACTTCTTCTGAGATTCAGAAAACAGGCTAATAATAAATAAATATTTTATTCTCTTGGATGACATGGATGAGCGTGGTCGACATGCGATTTCAGTGATTCACAAAATGGTTTGAGAAACGAAATAATGTTAATTTTTTTGAATGTTTGAACAAACATTCTGTCCAGATCTTACGTGATGCACCTTTAAGGCAGTGCACACACTTTGACTTCTCTCAACTTTACAGATTGGAATGTACATGCCGATTTATATCAAGTATACATCATTTTATAATATAGGCTTACATAATCATAATCCAAATCTTATCTCCACGATTGCCAAAAGTAACATACCGAAGAAGCATTCAGAACTTGAAACATGTTAAATCTTCCACAATTGGCAGTGATATTGGCAGTGATATTAGCCTGTACGTTAAAGCCGCAGTCAGGCCACATGACGAAGCACAGATTACACTTCCAGGAACAGCGAGTGCTTCAACACAGACCTGCAGTGATTATGGTTATATGATCAAATGTATATATTTTATTTCAAGTCTCACACACCAATCGAAGAGAAGGATATTGTGCTCTAACAGAAAGTGTCACGTCAAGACATAGATAGATAGATAGATAGATGCACCGCCATGTGAAGACATCTTCAACAAACTCCTTCAACCCTTTATGTGGAAGAACATAATCATCGCCGTGATATAACTAATGCAGAAGAGCGACCTCTGAATTTTAGTGAGTCATTAAGCTAACACACAAGACTGAACCCAAATGACTCAACATCCCTATTAATAATATTAGGGCGGGGAAACTGACCATGTGTGTGTGTGAGTAAGAGAGAAACAGAGACATTTGTTTTCTTGTGTAAAATGTAATTATTCGATTATATACAATTCAGCTGTGGGAATAATGTAGCCTTAACATTCATGCCAATAAGGCTTGTTGGAATTTGAATTAAAGAGAGAGAGAGAGAGAAAGAGAGAGAGAGAGAGACTTCCTGAAACAATTTGCCACAGTTGTCTTCCAAACTGAGGTCTATTTATTGCTTCGAGGTAAAACCAGCTAAACAGTAGGAGCTGGATCACCAAGGGACTGTGGTGAAATTAGATCACTTGTGATTGGAAAAATGAAAGGGCAGAAATTCTGTTTAAATAGAAGTAATGGAAGCAAATGCACTGACGGGCTAAATATAAAATGTGCAGTGCTCATACCTTTTGGAAAGTAAAGCAGCATTGCATGAACTCATCATACAGCATGTGTTGAAATTGCTGAAAATTCAGGGTAAAAAAGTCAGGGTAAAAGATGACTAATGTATAATTTCAACATCAGCTGCCATTATCCAAGGGGACAGGCCCCGCAGAGGTTTTTTTTCCTCAGGCCGCTTACTGATGTACAGTCGCAGAGATGTGGAGAGATGGATGCATTAACCCCCTGAGACCCGCGGGATCACGGGCAATCCCGACCAACTTTGGTGTCTTTCTGAGACTGTAGCAGGTTTGGTTTTAGAGCTATAGAGTGAAGGTACAGATATCAAATGAAACTAGACATCCTAAGGAATCCATTGTTAACAACCATGTCGTGCTGGACACAGGAGGGAGGCTAAATAACACTCCAAAGTTAGGCTAAATTGTGTCGAGGAAAAACTGGCGTGGCGATTTTCAAAGAGGTCCCTTGACCTCTGACCTCAAGATATGTGAATGAAAATGGGTTCTATGGGTACCCACGAGTCTCCCCTTTACAGTCATATCACATGCAGTTTTGGTGCATGATGATGTTAGTCCCCATAGTAGACATTTCATTGTAGTTAGACCATTTTTTGAAACTTGAGCTCACTGTATAAAATGACCTGTCGTGACCTCTAGGATAATCACAGCCTCATGAAACTTTACAGCCACAAACACAGAGATCTAGGGCATTCAGAGGATGGATGCTTTCCTATGTAGATTGACAATAAAGGGGTTTCTGAGCAGTTTACATAACAGAAGTTCTCAACATCCAATTGCCGATAAATGCAATTCTTGCAGAAATCTCCAAAAGAGATATATCAAATGATATATAGGGTTCAACCTACAGCATACTCAGCGCTCCTCCGGTCACTGGACTGCCGTGACCAGAGAGATCTCTGCCACCACTCTGTCTGCACTCAGCGTCTCCTCTCCTTATTCCTCTGTGTGTGCGAGTGTAGATGTACCTTAAAGTCACGTTTGCGAGCCCTCCCCCCCTAAATGACGGCGTTTTGAGGCTGATGTGTCCGCACATTACGCAGCGCCTCTCCGTCAGTGCCCGGCTGCTATAGCCCGTGCGTAGTTCAGCCTCAGTCCAGATTCTTCCTCTCAGCCCTTTCAGACAGAGCGATCGGGTCACGATGTAGACACTGGAGACACATATTAATACCAAGTGTAAATATAATCAGGTTAAATCATATCTAGATATAATCTGGATATGAGACGCATGTCATGTCTCATCCTGCTCCTTAGATTATGTGTTTTATTGTTTACTATATTCAGTTATTTTTTCCTGTTTTTTGTTGTGTCACTCCCCAGTGTATTTGGTCTGTGTTTCCCTGTCTCTGTGCCAGTTCATCTTGTCCCCCGAATCAAGCATTAGAGTGATTTCCTAGTGATACTTATCTTGGTTTTTCTGAACTCTGCCTGCTTTTGACTGACCATGTTTTTGCCTTGTCGGCTCTGGTTGCCTTTATCCGAGTGCCCACCTGTGTATTGGCAAGTAAAGACTGTTTGATTGCACCTGCCCTGTTTTGAGTCGTGCATTTGAGCCCTGCCTCTTTCTCTGTGGATTTACCAGTAGTAACAACACATTTTAATGCCTTGTGTAAATGGGGTCTATATATTTCGTCATGAAAGACAGCAGGCTTTTGATTGGTCAGCGTCCAACAGGTAGTCGGTATGCCTGTCTCTCGGCCGACTCACGGCAAGAATTTATGACTCAGTAACTATCATAACAGACAACATTGTGTGTAGTCTGAACTCGGATTAACGCTAACCAAATGAACTGAGTTTGTAACTGAAGTTGTTGCTCTCCGTGCCCCAATAATTGGCCTGTAATAGCAGGAAGAGCTCAAAGGTCTATTTAATAATATTAACCACAGCTGCAGTTCATTGAAGTCTACCAGAGCCGGGTCTTGATGTTGCAGTTTAATGAGCCACTACAATGGAATGGACATCGTTAATGTTATATTTCGCACCTGTGCTTTTCCAGCTCCGGCAAAATAGTTATGGAAGCTTTTACATTTGAAGAACTAAAATGAAAATTCATTTTGTCACATTACTCCATTTACCTCCTGTGGTACAGAAGGGTTCTAACTAGGAAGTCTGTCTGCCCTCAGCTCATTCTGGCTCGCAGTTGTTTCTGTATAATCATAATCATCGGCCAGCCCGTTCTCATGCTAGGCTAAATTGTGGCAAGGAAAAACTGGCATGGCGATTTTCAAAGAGATCCCTTGACCTCTGACCTCAAGATATGTAAATGAAAGTGGGTTCTATGTGAACCCACGAATCTCCCCTTTACAGACATGCCCACTTTATGATAATCACATGCAGGTTTGGGCAAAAACTTTTTGGAATGCAGCATAAATGTGTTATTTTTGATTATTCTAAAAATGGTGTATTTGAATATTTCTGCATACTGGAGACCCTAAACAGTCTTGGACTTGTTTGTTATTGCTGTAAAGTTGTTAGCAGTTGTTTTTGTATAATCATGCATGACCAGTCCTTTCTTATCACAGGGCATTAAATACCGAGGCTATGTCACCGCCATCGGCATTCAATACCGCCGCATAAGGCACCCCTTAACACCGGTATGAAACGCACCGGGGATTCCATTATCTACAATGTAAACTCATCCGTGGCAACAGTTCACGATCAGAAAAAGTGCGCCAGGAGTGTGCTGACGTAGTTTAAAAAAAGACCAGGCGGGCGTGAGGGGAGGGGGATGGGTCCAACAAACACAAGGCTTTCATGCAGGAGACCGCTGTTTGTGTTACAATCGGCTGTTTGTTCGTGTCCCCTATTCACAACGTTCAGTTTTAAGCCCAACCACGTCGTTCTTTCCTAAACCTAACTATAGTGGTTTTGATGCAGAATACGAAGTGACGATAAGGCGCGACAAAGCGGCAATATGTGGCAAGTTGGGACGAAAACATGTTGGCATGGCTGCAACAGAAAGTAACTAAACAGTGCATTTTCTTGTCTTCAGTGTCAAGAGTCTGTTATACTACTTAACTAAGCACTGACACTGAGCCCGCGACTCCTTGTCAACGGATAATAAAAACTGACAAATTGCTGGCAGCTAAAGTGTCATTCTCGAGGGGTGAGCTAGTCCACTATGATGGGGAGGAAAGAATAGTTCATCCTCACGCTGTATGGATTCAAATATTGTTCGTGTGTTTTAACATGATTTAGGTGTTTCCATCCTTGAGACTCACTGAATGAGAGACGGTTATATTTGTTGGCCTAACTTGCTCTTCCAATAGCACTGTGTGCGTGTTTTTCTAGCTGTAGTGGAGTACAAGGTTGGCAGCCAGATGGAGATTGCACAAGTCGCGCTGACACAGCCCAGTCAACATCAACTCTCACTGTAACAATGCAACAGACACGCTGATTCGAATGAAGACACAAAGTGTTAAAGAACTTTACTTCCCCTCTCCCTCCACCTTATTTGACTCCAACCGCCTAATAACAAACATATGAGTATCGTACATCGAGGAAAAATATTTGACATTTATGGATCTTCTCCAACCAGGAGTGGAGGAGTAGTATGTGGTTTTGAATTCCTGTTACATTGCAATTATAATAAAAGCTAAAATAATAAGGGTGCTTGCCTTTAATAGGGATTTGCCTGTGTTCAGTTTGTTTTTAGGAGCAGGAGCAGCTCTCCTGCCTTTTATGGTAAATGGTAAATGGACTTCGGGAGCAATTTGGGGTTAAGTGTCTTGCTCAAGGACACATCGACATGTGACCTAGAGCAGCCGGGGATCGAACCACCGACTGGTTGACAACCTGCTCTACCCTCTGAGCCACAGCCGCCCAATTTATAAATTACTTCCACAAGACATTTTATAATAGTTTCTGCATTGAATGATGTTTGATGACTTGTCTCACTGCGCCACATCTTTTCTAAAGATGTCAATATTTTTGTTAAAGCAGCTGTAATAAATCTAATATGAAAGGGGTCGCTCATAGTAACAATCCCACAGAGGATTACCACCTATGTAGTTCCCCTCGGCTCGACAGAGCGCTTTAAACACAATAGGCTCGTTGTTGTGTTTTTTTCGGCCCACAACTTTACTGTTATGGTTCATTCTCATCCTCTTGTAGCGTCGTTTCCGGCTGCAGCTGTTTTCAGCGAAAAAAGCTCTAAAAGTCTACTGAACATTAACTGCTCAGCACCAAACAGCAGACAGACACAGGTAGTGACTATGGATGTATTAAGAGAACTGGATACAGCGTTGGAGGCGGGCTACCGTTCATTCCTATGAGAGTTGCTCGACTGCCGAGTAATAAAGTACCCAGATCATCAGGCTTATTTCCGCATCCATTGGGCCCATGGAGCAGGTGCAGTAGCGTTTCCTTTAACCCCGCCTCGCAGCCCGCAGTCTGGGGCTAATTCACATGAACGGAAGAAGGGAAGTAACTCTTCTTCTTTGTTTCTGGTGACATTTTACAACTTTTAGGACCTAATGATTTAAATAAGGGCTTTTCAAGTGTTCGTCCTGGGAAGTTGATTTACCTCAAAAAAATTATCCGCTGAGTTGCAGACGTCTCTTTCCCAATGTAAGTATATGGGGAAAAGTCTTTTTAGGCCCAATGGCATCATGTGATGGACACGGAAGTTGCAGTACCACCGTTTGGCCACTATGAAACTTTGTTTCAAAGCCCGGCGCTCTTCATTGTGGCCTGGTAGCGTCTCGCCAACATAGGAGAGCATTTAAAAGCAACAAAACTAAAAGGAGTGAAAATTGGATTTACATTTGCTCGGTGACCAGAAACATGACTTGCTGTATATGCTGGATGTCTAAATAAGCAACAGTCACAGCTTGTTTAATTATATTGTCCCACATGAAAACTTACAAGATTTATGCTCATAAAAAGACGTATATTTACCTATAAAAATCTCTTTTTCTAAAAACATCCAAGATTCACAAGTTTTCAAATGCTACGCTCACACTTAGAGCAACAAAGCAACAGACTACAACTAATTTTCAATGGAAGCAGGTGGCATGAAGCCACAAACTGACGCCGACACTGTCGCTGCGTGACACACCACTACAAATAAAGTTGAGCTGGCATCAACTTTTTTTCCAATGACACGGTGAATCGTCATCCAATCACATGTTTTTCTTGCTTCATTTCCGGCCGCCTTCTCTCTCCCCACATGGAAGAAAGACATATTATTGCAAGATTATTTGCTTTAACAGCTGCCCCTGTGATACTGTTGAGTACCACAGTATTACACGCTTTAGTCATCAAGTAGCCCATTATTACTACTGTATTTAACAGCTGAATGACATGCTTGAGTGGTGAAAATGTAAAACTCGGAGATGCCGTTCCTATGAGATCACAGACCTATATTTAAATGCGTGTCACAATATAAAACTGCTATTAAAAACATCATCAGTCATCGTGGTAGAAAGGGACGACATACATGGAGAGTTGATTAATCCATACGGTGCCCTGATGACACATTTTTAAAAGCAGAAAATGGTTTATAATGATCTGTAATGATTGCATTGTCAAAAAGATATGTCCTTTTCTAACCTTTACGTATCCAGAGAGAGCGGCTGCGTCCGGCAATTCCCCCTCTTATTGGCACAATTCACATTAAATGAAGAACACGTTTCTTGTTGGCTCAGCTGTAAGGTCCTTTGAGCTCATGAAGTCATTTATTAATTCATTTTTCATTTTGACGAATCACACTTGTGCGCAGGTGCATGTAAAATCTGTTAAAAACCTCTAGACGACTTATATTGTTTCATTCTGTTGTCTAAGATGCTACCCGGATGATGGTCCCTCATTACAAATCCTGGTTCAATGCTACATCTCTGTTTTTATTGTCCATTGACAAGTTTTTGAATGGCATTGCGCCCAACAGCTACTAAAGCTGAAGTAGCACTCTGTTGTTCTCCGTTGCCTCCAACGACATCAGGGTGCAGAGTGATGATCACAGGAGCAGGAATGGAGCTGACACACACCTGCTTCATGAGGTGATCTCACCTTGATTGGCCAAATTGTGCCTGCAGGGTCCTAGTGTCCCTCTGCTATAGATTTAAAAGGCTTTCAATAGTTTGTTCAACACTTCAGTCAGTTTTTTTCAAATTGGCAAAACACACATTTTAGTAACTAGAGGACTTTAGATATTCAAATGAATCACTAGTATTGTCCGTAAGGGCCGAAAACGTATCTTTTGGCTAAACTGGAAGTGGGATTTATAGCGTGTCAACACGGGATTCATCTCAGCCACATTCTGTTAATGGGCCAATTTATAACGTTTAAGTTGTCAAGTTTGGTAAGGGCTAACGGTAAAAACTGCCTGAACTGTTCCTGAACTCTTGGTGGTCGTGATTGTTGAGTAATTTAGGCGCCAAGTCTTGACGGGGGAGAATAATGCATTGAATAAAAAAGACAATATCTCTGGTTCTGCTGATTTGTGATGTTGTAGAAGTGCAATGGGGAGGGTGGGGTTCACTGACCTCCAGGTGGCGGTAATGAATGCGCTAAGACACATAAATATGTCAGCAAGGACAGGGAAGAGGAAGAGTAAACATGGATGAAAACAATGCTGGATTTAAAGTGGCAATAGATACGTTTTTTGCTTTAACTTATCATTATGAAGTAAAGGTTGATTACACAATGTAATAGCTATATGATACAATCTTCCGGGACAATGAAGGCTCAATTAACAGCACAAATGAAGTGCGTCAACCATTGCGCAACCTAAACAAGAAGACGACAACAATTTTGTTTTCCCCATTAGCGGATATGGCAGATGGTGGTACAACCCAGCCCGTTCTCATTCCCAGGACATCAAATACCGTCGGCGTTCGGCACCGCCACACAAGGCACCTTTTAGCGCCGATAATGAACACAGCGGGCGTTCCATTAACTATAATGTTAACCCGTGCGAGGCAACAGTAAACGCTCTGAGAAAGTGCGCCAGGAGTGACTGTGGTGACGTAGTTCAAAGAGCCAAAGAGACACACCGAGCAGGCGGGAGAAGGGAGGAGGAGGATGGGTCCAACAAACACAAGGCTTTCATCCAGGAGACCGCTGTTCTTGTCCCATGCGTCACATTACAATCGGCTTTTCGTTCATGTCCCATGTTCACAAAGTTCAGTGTCATTTTCACCGTACAAATCTAACAATAACACATGTAAACCTAACTACAGTGATTTTGTTGCCTAATCCTAAAGTGACCCCAAGGGTAACTATAGTGATTTTGATGCCAAATATAAAGGGGCGGTATGTGACGAGCTGGGATGAGAACATGTTGCACAACCAGAGGAACTGTAACTCTTCCTGGCAAAAGAAAAAGTTGAAAAGTTTTCCATTTCAAAATATTTTACGGGGGAAGGAAATGTATTCAATACGTTTGTTAGAGGTCAAGGATACACACACAATGCCTTTTGGTGAATACCACTGAATTTACAAATAATCTTTGTTTGTTAACGAGTCAAGTGCACTTTCTTTTTTCTCTGCAGCTGCTCGCCAACTACACATATCATATCTCCCCTTCACAGCTGTGTCCAACTATAAACTATAAAATGTCCATATTCAATACATGTGCTGACTGACTGAGCTGATACGCAACAGGACAACTTCCAATTTACACCCAGCTCAAGTTATAGTAAAGTAAAAGCCAACAATCTGCTGAGTGTAGACAGACATACAGAAGCTGTGAAATACAGAGAATAATAATCTAGAGCATCTATTGGAGAATGATTTTCTATGACCAGAGGAAGTATTGAATGGATATGACATGCAGGACAGTGATAAGGCATTTTGGGGTGGGATATAAGTGTGGTGGTTCTCCATTTCATGCCTGTATTTGAAACAAAGATGGACGAGTACCAGTTTCTAAGCCCAAGAGGTTTTGTACTACACATGTTAATCCTACTTAATATTTTGTGAAACACGAATTTCTTTCAACACATTAAAGTACACGTTCTCCGTTTTCACACGATGTCAGTTTATATGACCTTCACAAGTGAAAATATTATCAACATCCTTGAAGTGGGTTGCTTTGCTGTGGCCAACATCAGACGAGGCCTCCCTCTTTGAGAAAAGTCTTAAGGACGAGTCATCCAGGAAAAAAAGAGGCACGTTTATGGGAATGTGACCACCTCCTGTGATGAATCAATTAAAATGTCTCGCAGAGTAAAAAATATCACAGTTCAGGCGAGAACGGAGAATGAGACAGTCAGCGTGTTGAAACCAGCGACCACCACACACATCTGTGAGGTTTACCACATGAACATGACTCACCGACTTCCACTTATTGGACAACATAGTTTCACACGTGATATGATCATACAACTGCACAACAATAAACCAAACGGCTGTTGGTAATTTCTGCTGTTGCCTTGTGTACACGAAACATTACGGCATCAGTCAAAAATATGAAGATAAACACTTTGACCATGGGCCAAAAATACACAGTTAGAACAGGTATTATTTTCTCTTAACTCACTTACTGTGTCTTTACCGCCCATTTAAACTCAGAAATGATAGATATTTTTCTTTCATTTCATTTTGTGGTGTAAATTGAGTATGTTGGTTTATTTAGCACAATGATGACACTTTCCTTTTCCATCTATATGAAATAATTTCAAGAGAAAAATCCATCCAAAAAGTGTTTGCTATTAACACAAGAGGTAAGAGACAGTACAAATATGAACATTTCAAGGATTTTAGTGTAATGTGCAGTGATTGCAGAATGGCGCCCTCTGCTGAAACTGTCACCTCTCATTGCAGAATATTTCAGTGAATTTGAAGAAACATGTATTTATTTTGATATTTACTTGATGAATAAAAAGAATATTTGCCGTTTAGATTCAGCAAACGACATAAAATGTCCCTTTTTCAGGGGGAAATTCAGATTTAAAAGTCAGGTGAATGGTAAATGGTCAGGTGCACTTCTAATTTTACATTTTAAATTTTAATTAAAAGGATATCACACATTACAATGGGTTAGTGGGCGTTGCTGTCCAGCTCTTCTTAATGGTAACGATAAACTTTATTGATTTGTATAGGGGAATAATATTCACTTTAATCTTCCATGTCAGAGGTCAGGCTCTGCTCCAGGTGTACTTTCTCCCTGTAGTACACTTCATCATTTGCCTTTTGCCAGGCCGCCATTGTAATTAAGAATTTGTTCTCAATTGACTTGATTAAATAAAGGTTCAATAAAATAAATACAAATCAAATCATTGGATGCCTGTCATAAATGGGCTAAGAACCAGGATTGTCTGGTGGATGTACTGTATATCCTATCAGACAAACTGACCAGTCATGTCCACTAATCATTGTACAGGTTTTACCCCTCATTAGAGTACAGCAAAAATCTGACTTCACTTTCAATGTCAAAGCAGATTTGCTCATGCAAAACAAGTCTTTGGAAGTACCCTTTTTCAAACCACACAGCTGATCAATGTCATTAGATATCTCATTACACCTCCAAGAAGTGGGATTCTCTGAGCTACTGAAAATAACTGGTGTGAATCACCAGGGGAAACCAAATAGCCATACTTCTTGTCATCGTTTTTGGTCGATAAAATTAATCAGCACTGTGTTCCGACTAAGAAAACCTGCCTGCCAGTTTACCGGAAGCCACTAAGTTTCTTCTGAGAAAATAGAGAGCGTTGTCTGTTCAGAGAAGAGGGTTTGGAGCTGGGTGACAGTGCGCGCTGTCCTTTCAGCACCAAGGTTTTACGCACGGCCACAAGAGTTACTTAGCAGTGGGGGAAAAAAATACCCTGCAATCAGACACAGTATCGTGTGTCTGATTGCAGGGTATTTTCACACTTTGTGTGACTCACAAAGTCATGTTTCTTTTGACTTTCTTTTGACTTTCTTTTGACGTGACTCACAAAGTCATGTTTCTTTTGACTTTCTTTTGACTTTCTTTTGACGTGACTCACAAAGTCATGTTTCTTTTGACTTGCATTAACTTTATTCCCCATAGTTCTGAAACATTCTGATTTCAGAAACTATGGGAATAGTATTCTGGTTTAACCACAATACTTTATTATCAAGAATGTGAAGTTTGTTTAGAGAAGGAATATCCTATAATGTCAAAGTGGTTGCACAAATTCCATCAATTGTGACTCCATGTGATGTATGAAGCCTATATTTTTACTTGTCATATGAGTCCAAATGTGACATTCTATAAATGGAAAAATGAAGCAAAAAACTGTGAGAAATACATTTGGATATAGCTTTTGTGGCTCACAGCCAGAGTTACTCAGCAGTGGGAAAAGAAATAGCCTGCAATCAGACACACAACATAATACCACACTGTAAACAATTGCTGTTAATTTACAGCAGGATTTCAACAGTATTAACCTGTTATTGCTAAAAAAAAAAAAAACAGTGCTTTACTGTTAACACAAAAGAAAACCTGTTAAATTACGCTCATAGGCCGTTTTTTAACTGAACTATAATGCATTCTTAAAAAACATCACTTTACTGCTGATCAATTGTCTAAAGTATCATCAGTAACAGCTGCATGCAGTATTTTTTTTTAATTCTGGGACCTGATCTGCACATGTGAGGCTTGTACATTGAACATGATTGTAAAATCAGTGAATTAGCTTTATTGTTCTTCACTCACATGTTGTCATGGTTTGCATTCTGTGCTTGTAGCCAGCTATAGACACACATTGTGGGAAAAGTGTCAACAAGTCTATTAAAGCCTTTTTCCTAACAAGTGCCTTTAATTGTATTTAGTGTGAGTATTCCCATGTCTGTAACCTGCTAAGTCTATTCATCTAGGCAAAAAATAATGTTTATTAAAATGTATGTAAAAAATAAATAGTGCATTAAAACAAATCAGTGAGATAATGTAAAAGAAAGGTGAAAAACAGCTATATTATGTATCTTTAAACAGTAAATTAACTGTAAAATACTGTCAAATTAATAAAGTTCAAACTGTATTTTTCATTAACAGTACAAAGCTGTACATTTCAGCAACAGAATAATAATGTTAATTTTACAGTAACATAAAGGCAACCCTGCTGCCAGTTCTTTACTGTTATTTTACTGGGACATTCTGAACAGTGCACAGTAAAGACTCACAACGTTTCTTTTGATTTGCATTAACTTTATTCCCATAGTTGTGAAACATGCTGATTTTCCTTCACAGTGTTTTCATAACAGAGTAAACTCCTCACGCCTCACTGGTCAGATACATTTGAGGGTGGGAGCATGGGAGTCGACTTAGAGAAAGCTGTACAAACTAATCTGAGAAAGGAGAAACCTTCTTTCTGTATAGGCTAAACCTTCAACTATGCTGTGTAGTCTCGGTTTGTTCCACAGTCACTTTTAATTTTAAAAAAAAAAAAACATCTTTTAAAACGGTGCGTAATTGCGTTTCAATTTCCCATGATGGATGTAAAGTGCGCAATGGCTCCAAATGAAGTTAAAGGAATCACATGGAGATGATGAAATCGTTTCCACTAAGATGCTGTGCGCTGCTGTGTGTTGTTGGGCTAATTGGAAATTTCATTGGAAGTATTAGTGGGGGGGAAAAACGCTTCCTGTAAGTGCGTATATCGAAACAGATAAATGGGAGTAAAGGAGAAAGGAGGTGGTCAGTCAACTCAAGTGGACTTTACGCTTCAGCAGGAGTGGTGCCAATAATGCGTCTTCTTGTTGTTATCATCACAGACGCGCCGGAGTAGTAACCCACAAGGGACAGACAGGTCACCGCGTCGGAGAGACACAATAAAAAGACAGCTGAGGAGCTACTTGGACACTTGGACGCACAGAGGGATCTTTGAGCTGTTTGTCCACTCTCTACCGGTGTTTCAGAGGATGACCACGGATGCTCAGCGAGCGCTCATATGACTTCACAAGCTTTGGTTTTTATCCAACAAGAAGAGCAGACTTTAAAGGGGACATATTTCTGGACTGGACAGGAACCTAAAGTTACGCACAGTTCTTTATTTTTCATCATTATTGGACGCATGGGACTTGATCATAGTAGTTGAAAAAAGCTGAAGGTAATTACATTTTTGTTTATTACTATTATTATTCCATCACTTCTTCGGGCACAATATTATTATGTCTTGCTGCTCTTGCTCGTGTGATCTTGTGTATTTGTAATTTGTTCTCATTTGCTAAATAAATCTTGAAAGTTTCCCAAATAAATAAAACACTAAAGCCACAAGACACACAGGCTGCTAATAAGATAGATAGATAGATAGATAGATAGATAGATAGATAGATAGTAACTTTATTAATCCCGAGGGAAATTCAAGTTTCCAGCATCACAGTTCCATAGTGCAAAACATGTACTTCTATTAAAACATGTACTTCTATTAATTCATGGCTAAAAATGAACTACACCTCTAAAGCTAGTTTAAAATAATTTATGGCAAAACTGGTTTAACTACAATACTTTGAATATATTATCAAGAATATATGTGAAGTTTGTTTAGAGAATGAATATCCTAAGTGGTTGCACAAATTCCATCAATTGTGACTCCATGTGATGTATGAGCCTATTTACTTGTCATATGAGTCCAAATGTGATATTCTGTAAATGAAAAATGAAGCAAAACATAGTGGGAAATACATCTTGGATAGCTTTTGTGGCTCCCAGCCAGAGAGTCTGGTCTGTCAGTCAGCAGTTAAAACACTTCAACATGTTCTCAGCAGGGTGTCATGTTGGATCCGGGTCATTAACTCACATGAGACGCTGTTTGATTGATCTAACATTGATGCATCGATCTCTCCTGCAGGTCAACTTTTTTTTTCCCAGAGGCTCTTGGAGAAGGAGATTTCTCTCCATGGGAGCTATGAGCGCACTACGTAAGCGCGTTACTATGGGTCTGGTGCTACTGATGTGCACGCTGACCGGCCACTGCAGCGA
>CAKALG010023823.1:0-12967 GCA_916700815.1 Helicolenus hilgendorfi
GGGCAAGTCTAGCCAGCTCCTGGCCAATCACCTCTGACTCCACTAATTGTCCCCGCCCCTCAGGAGGACCCCCAGCAAGGAAATCAATTTAGTTTAAGCTGAATTTAGATTTTTTTAGAGGCTTGAAAGTAAAAAAAAAAGAAAAGAAAATAACATGATAACAAGATAAAAGATTATTCTTTTTTTCTTCCATGAAATCATTTTCTCTCCTTTTATCAGTGTGTCTGTTACTGTGTGTGTTCATTTATATTGTGTTCTAATTATGGTTGAGTCAAAAATAGATAGATAGATAGATAAATAGATAGATAGATAGATAGATAGATAGATAGATAGATAGATAGATAAGTAGATAGATAGATAACTAGATAGATAAGCAGATAGATAGATAGATAGATAGATGGATAAGTAGATAGATAAGTAGATAGATAGATAGATAGATAAATAGATAGATAGATAGATAGATAGATAGATAGATAGATAGATAGATAGATAGATAGATAAGTAAATAGATAAGTAGATAGATAGATAGATAGATAGATAGATAGATAGATTGATAGATAGATAGATAAGTAGATAGATAAGTAGATAGATGGATAGATAGATAGATAAGTAGATAGATAGATAGATAGATAGTTAGTAGCTTTATTGATCCCGAGGGAAATTCAAGTTTCCAGCATCACAGTTCCATAGTGCAAAACATGTTAGTAAAAAGGCAGTAAAAAAGTTAGTGCAAAGTCAAAGTGCAAAAAATATATACCAGATTTAAAAATAAAATATAGTGCAGGGTAACTCCACTAGCTTAGTCTATGAATGTGCACTGTGTGCATTATTATCTGTCCTGCAGACAGATAGATAGATAGATAGATAGATAGATAGATAGATAGATAGATAGATGTTTTATTTTCTTTTTTTCTTGGCTTAGAAATGACATAATGATAAATCAATAATCAAAAATGTTGCAGATTAATTTTCTGTTTATCAAACGATATTTTAATCAACAGATGGTTTCAGTTCTAGTTGGTCTCAGTTCATGGCATGACGTAATGCACTCCACTGTTTCACTTTTGAGTACTTCTTAAGCAAGCAGGGACATTTCTGAGTGAGGCTCTTTTGGTTTCATTATCGCTAAAGATACTCACATTACAATCTGATTCAGCACTTAGTCAGAGTTTCAGTCAAATCTAATACAACTGGTGTTGCAAGAAGCAAATTTTGTGTTATTATGTTGAAAATATGTGAAAATGTTGATTTCATACACATAAAATCCTCCAGTAACAGAACACCTACAGCTCAACATGTGACCAACTTTCATTCGCTGTAGCTGGGCAGTTAGCACGGCAATGATTTGAAATAAGTGAATTATGATGGTCATGAGATCGGGGTCACGGTCTCTCAGAAATAAGTGCAAAATATGTGACAGATGACATGAGGCAGGACGAGGATTCTGACAAAATGTACAGGTGAAAAGTTCAGTAGTAAGAGGTAGAAAATGTGGATTTTAAATGCTTCCTGCGCCTACTTTCCCCTTCTCTCCGTCTAATCTCTGGCTATCCGTCTCCGCCAGTAGGAGCAGCTGCATAGTAAAATGGACCCACTTTTGTACAATGGTGAATAAGGGTTTAATCTATTGTTCCATGTTGTGCTCTCATTGTAGGCATGGGGACACGGTGATCTGCCTGGAGAACAGGATCAGCGTAGTGACTAACAGCATGTCATGCTGTCTCCTCATGGCTCCATGACTAGATGTGTTGTTCACTTCCGCTTGTCAACAACATACCAGGAGCAAAATATGTCAATGTGATGATCATGCACATTCCACCTGATCATTTTCTCCCACACACATTCCTTGCAACAGCTGTTAAAGCTATAAATCTCAGTTACGGGAGGAAAAGACTTCAGTGTTCAATGTTACAAACGATCTTTGCTGCGACCAATCAGCCTAATTGATTTCGCAAGACTTGGGAACATTGGAATGCGTGTCAGCAGCCCGTCTTGATGCTAAAGCCACCAGCTCTCCACATCACATGGAAGTTAACGCAAGCTTTGACCACGTCACAAAACTATAAGGAAAAATATGTGTTTATAATGCAGTTATGTGAGTATTTCACGATCCATGCAAGCATTTTATCAATGTGGTATAAACCATATTGTAAATACAACATTATATCAGCTATTGGTGGAAGTCAACAGGCCAATATAGGCATGTATACACATTATATGTGCACATATAACTGTGGACACATGAACAAATAATGGGAACATCTGAACACTATACCCATAAATGATTGTTGAACATCTCATATCAAAACCATTGACATTAAAGGAATCATTTTTTTTTTTTTTTTTTGCTTATTTGCTTTCTTACTGAGAGAGTGAATATGCTTATTTCTCCAAATATCTAACTATTCCCTTTAATATGCTGCTAGAACAGCCTCAGTCGTCTAGGAAGTCTTTCCACACCAATCTTGGAAAATTATTTTCTTTATGGACCTCGCTAGTTTGTGCACAGGAGCATTGTCAGGTTGAAACAGAAAAGGGCCTTTCCCTAAAGTGTTGCTACAAAGCTGCAAGCACACAATTGTCTAAAATGTAATTTCATGCTAAAGCATTTTAATGGTCGTGTCTAGAAGGTAACCCACAAATTGCAAAATCCGGCAACTGCCCAACGACCTATCCCGAAACGTTCTCATCCCAACTCGTCACATACCGCCGCTTTGTCACGTGCCATGGTGTCACTTTAGGATTAAGCAACAAAACCACTATACTTAGGTTTAGGAAAGAACAACATGGTCGGGCTTAAAACGACTATGTTTGTACAGTGAAAATGACACTGAACGTTGTGAATGCAGGACACGAAAGAATAGCTGATTGTAATGTGATGCACGGGACACGAATAGTGGTCTCCTGGGTGAAAACCTTGTGTTTGTTGGACCCAAACACCTCCCCTTCCACCCGCCCTGTGTGTGTCTTTTCAGTCTTTAAACTACGTCACCACATTCCCGGCGCACTTTCACGGAGCGTTTACTGTTGTAGTACATTGTACTACGCCTGATACATTTAAGGGGTGCCTTGTGCGGCGGTATCCGAACTTTAACTATTCAAGATCAATGCCTAACCATAACCAACTTAAGAAAACTAACAAATCTACCAAAAACACGCCCTAAACTAAAGAGTACACAACTTTATGTGGGTAATGGTGTCCACATACCTTTGGACACATGTTGTGCTTTGGTTACATTTATTGAATTGTGTTGAAGGTGTGCATATTTGTTCTTGTATTATTCACAAAACTCTGTAATTTTTAGCAGCACGTCATTAATATAAACAGGATTATCATGGAGAGTTGTGGTTTTATTGCTGGACTGGATTTTTATAAGCACTTTAATGTGATAAAACATCAATCAAGCCTTCTTCCTGTGCTTTCTTCGCCCTCGCTGCGCTTGCTTCATCACGCTGAGATGACAACCTTTTCTCACACACGTATCACGCTGTATCTATCTAGCCGGCCTTGTAAATGTCATAATAATGTGTCCACTGTGTACTGTGGAATGCCTGGCACGCAGGCCCTCCCGTCTCCTCAAGCCATCTTCTCCTGTGAATGGGCTTCTTTAGCCTGCTTGAGGTTACTCAGCCTTGGGACGCAGACGCCATCATGGTTAACTTTTGCAGATGGAACTACATCAAGTGCTCCTTTCTTCTTCTTCCATGTAAACCCAGTGCCTGTGTGATGGTAATGACGGCGGTGCTGAGGGCAGTGACGAGGCGCAGGCTCATCGTCTCCTCATCAGCGCACTTGACACTTTGCTCTGTGTAATGTGTGTCTGTGTGTGTTTGCACATGTGCGTCTGTGTGTTATGAGCATATAAGGGAAGCATTGTCAGGGGACCAGTGAGCGTCAGGGGGTGAAAGGCACAGAGAAGCAATCCTTCACACATAGACACACATTATGCACCCGCACACACATGCATACAAAGCAAGGAGGGCATCAGCTGTGACAGAGTTCATATAGATGGGCCGAGGGTTGGAATGCAGAGAGGAGGGGGCGTTTCTGATCTGTATGATAGAGCCGAGGCCTTAGATGGAAAGAAAGAAAAGGTGGGAGAGAAAGAAGACAGCCAGAGGTATTGTAGGTGCAGTCGTTGTTTGGATGTAGAATGACGTGCTGATAGCTGGGTGATAGCATCAGGTGTAGCCAGGGGATGTGATAAGAGGTCATCAAACAACTGTTAACAAATCTCCATGAGGGATGGATTCTGGGATTGGGAGGAGGAGGGCAAGATGTAGATAAAAATGATACAAGAGCAGGGAGGATGCATAAAGAAAACTGGAAACAGGAGAGTCATATTTAAGGATGAAAGGAATGGGTTTCTGCTTTAGTTCTAACTATACTTATAGTTATGGCTATAGTTTCCGAGTGATTTACTAAATCAGGTTGCACCATTAAGTCTAAGAGACCCGCAGGATCGCAGGCAATCCCGACTGACTTTACTATCTTTCAGAGGCTTTAGCAGGTTCTTTTTTTGGGCTAGAGAGCAACAGATATCATATGAAACTAGAAAAACCTAAGGAATCTATTGGTGCCAACCATGTAATGCTACCATGTCGGGAAGGAAGCTAAATGACGCTCCAAAATTGGGCTAAATTTTAGCGAAGAAAAACTGGCATGGCCATTTTCAAAGGGGTCCTTTGACCTCTGACCTCAAGATATGTGAATGAAAATGGGTTCTATGGGTACCCATGAGTCTCCCCTTTAAAGACATGCCCACTTTATGATAATCACATGCAGTTTGGGGCAAAAAACATGCAGTTTTTTTCATGCAGTATAAATTTCCGCCTATTCTAAAATGATGTGTTTGAGTATTTCTACATACTGGGGTCCCTAAACAGTCTTTGAATTACATAAATTGTGGAAAGCTGAGACTATTGTGGATCCAATGAGCCCAATTGTATTCATGTGTGATGATGTTAGTCCCCATAGTAGCCATTTCATTGTAATGAGACCATTTCTTAAAAAATTTGACCTCACTGTATAAAATGACCTGTGGTGACCTCTAGGATAATCACAGCCTCATGAAACTACAAAAGCACGCATTCCCTGCAGCACTCTATGGTAAAGAATAGATCATTAAGATGAGTAAAAGACAGTATCAAGGATGATTCATAATTTTTCTTAATGTCATTGAATGAATCATGCACGCATTTTTCAGTGGCGGGTTCAGTGCTGTTTAGTATAGGCAAACAATTAATGACCTTTATATTTCCTCCGAGGAAGTCACCTAACTCTCTCGTGGCTGTGTGTTTCACTGAGTCGGGGTGTGCCGGTGTGAGTTAGGTGCTTTCCAATCAGGTTGTTGTGTCACAGTAAATAAGAAGGTGGGGAAAGTGAAAGTATGATGTCATCTTCACAAACACCCACCACCAACATGAAACAGATCATTTAGTTTCCATAACAGGACTTTGACACAAACACAGGATGATTTATAATTTTCCAGGCTTAAATGATGGAGAAATCGTGTTCTGAAAATAGAAATGTTCAGTTGAATGTTTATGGTTTGCAAAACTAAAGCCTCCACATTAACTCCATTCAAGTTTCAAAGTGCAGACATCGGATTAGTCTCTCAGTCTGAACCGGTCATTCACCACCAACCACCTTAAACAGCCGGAAAAGGATTATTAAGATCTTGTTACCTTATTGGAAGTTTAATTGAGCCAATCATACCCTTTTACTTTCTCCATTGCTTCTTCCACCTTGTCGCATCGTGCTAAACCGCTAAGCCTCAGGGGGTACTAAGTTGTTCCTGCCCTTTGACCCTGTCTTCTATCACCCTTAGATCGCATGGTTGGAGGTCGTTGCCTGAGGCTCCTCATGTCAATCATGAGTGCTGGCTTCATCTCCGGGTCACTGTTACCTGCGGCAGTTGTAATTTATTTTGATGTCAGCTACTTCTTTTAAGTTATGTATGATTCCAAACCCCACCCCCTCACTCTCTTTCTGGCTGCCGTCAATGAAGCTTTGTGTATGTATTCCTGGATGTTGGGCTGCGGGTGAGCCCCGTCTCCCAAAGGCTCCATTGTTCTGCGCTTCATCACCCTATGGGTGAGAATCACAAGGTATCACTGGCTGGGTAAAGACCATAGACTGTATATAAGAAGTGGACGTAGTCACTGTGACGTCGCCCATTGGTTTGTGGACTGCCGTTTTGGAGCTTCAAGTTTATCATTTTGGCCGTCGCCATCTTGTTTTTTTGCAACCAGAAGTGACACGAGAGGGTGGAGTACAATTGAACACTGAACATTTTCAGGCGACCAAAAGGTTTATAACTAACTTTAATGAACTGACAACACACTGGGAAAGGGTTAAAGTTATATGATGAAAACACAAACAACTCCCAGACCGGACAACGCCGTGGCAACCTGTCAATCACAAGGTAGCCACGCCCTAAAGCATACCCTGCTTTGTGGTCTATTTGACGCTAAATGGGACCATAATTTACTAAATGAACATCATGTTGTATTGAAGAAGACTTGAAACTAGCGATTGAGACCATAAACTCATGTTTACAATGTTTACTGAGGTAATAAATCAAGTGAGAAGTAGGCTCATTTTCTCATAAACAAACAGATATTTTTGCAACCAGAGGAGTCGCCCCCTGCTGGCTGTTAGAAAGAATGCAAGTTTGCTTCACTTCTCAGACTCGGAGGTAGCCCACTGGTAATGACAGTGAAGGAAAGAGAGGCAGTAGGGACAAATGATTATGGGTATTAAATCAGCAGAAACTGAGCTGATCACTGAAAAGAAGGTTAATGAATGCTATTTCTGGATGATGCCATCATAAACAAACAAGCAGTTTAATGTTTGGGTGATTAAGTCAAACATTTTTGAAAGGCTTAGACTACAGTCCCTGCTCTGGATTATAATCAGCCATTTTAATTAAAGCCAGCCTGTGGTCAATATCTCTTAAGTGTTCGCTCAATCGTATAAGCACTGATTCCCAGACCTCGCGGAGGGACAATAGATAGCATATGGCTTAGTGTTTGAGCTGACAGATGTCCACGCTGGACAAATAGAGAGCAGAAAAAAAAAATAATCATGACTTTAGCTTTGAGCCCGAGTGTCCTGGGGGTCAAAGGGGGCCAGAGTTAGGGGGCAAACAACAATGGTGCAAGGAAATGGGGAGGTGGAGTGTTGTAGTACAGCAGTCTTGTTAAATACCAGTTAAGTAGGTCACATTAACATGTTATCTGGAGTGACAAAGAAGCAGACTGACTTTACAGTTACAGTGGTTTATTTTCCTATTTTTTCTGGGATTGAGAGGTTTCAGAGTTGACAGAGACTAAAAAGTCCAATGGGCAGTTTCAGAGAAGTGTTTGGGGCTTTCCATTTACAACTCAAATACTACTGTTGACCCATTTAGACCAATGGATCACCCAGCCAAGCATACAAATTTTACTTTCACTTTCTGCCCACTTCTTCTTTATCACGTTCTCATTGAGGTTCGGTCAGAGGTGGGGAATCCCTGTGGGGATTTCCCTAGAAGGTGTTTATGTGTACGTGTCGCAGTGTAAATACTGTAGTAGAGAGGTAGAAGTTTTTTTTAATGTTGTAAAGCAAGCTGAAAATTTCCCTGTTTTTTTTATGGAGTATTACTATAAGCCTTGACTTGGAAATAGGCCTACATTTACAGGAAATAAGGCATAGTTTGTGGAAATGTGGTATTTCAGCCTCGCTGTTACTCACCAACGAAGAAACCAACCGACTCAGCCTTCCAGTCTGTCTTTGTCTAACATACTGTATGCACTCACACACAAACACACACACACACGCCTGGCACACGCAGCACTGGAAATGGTGTCAGCCCAGTATAAATCCCTTTTGACATATGAGCATGCCAGTGACCTTATTACCATGACAACAGTTTCTACAGGATAATAACGTTGTGGCAATGCTGACACAATATGACACAACAATGTGGACACTTATTGTGCGATGTGTTGCTGAGAGGTGAACCACTCGCTTTTTATTTTCCTTTTTTTTCTTGTTTCCTCTTCCTCTCGCCTCTTGTGGTTCATGTATTTTTTTTTCTTTTGCCCTGATTTCCCTGTGTTTATGTGTGTGTATGTTGGGTAATGTGTAGTGCATTTGGAGGATTGAGGTATGTGGAAAAGACTTTGAGCTATAGAGAGAAAAGCATCCTTCCAGCAGCTCTCAAAACAAGATTGATATAAAGGTAGGTCAGGCCTATCTCTGGGCTTGTGAGCTCTCACTTCCAGTGTGTGTCTCTGTGTGTGTTTCAAATCTGTGTACACCCACGCGAGAGTCCTAAAATAAATGCTTCTTCTTTCATACATGTGAGCGCATTCAGCAGAACTGAACAACACATCCACCCCCTCCCTTTCCCTCTTCTGCCTCCTCCTCTCTCCTTCGCTTTCCTCCATCCATCCTGAGAGGGAGAGACAGAGAGAATGTCAGGGGGAAAGTAGGGGAACGTGAAGACGTTCAGGAAAGAGAGAAAATCAGGGCTTTGCATGCTATTTTGCCTCAAAATATGAGAGTCTTAGACTCGGTTTGTCTTTTTGTGTTTATCTCATGAATGCATGCAGGGCAGGCAACTTCGAGGAAAGGGAGAATAAAATAGGAGTAAAAAGGAGACACTGCGCCTACGGTAGAAGAAGAACTGGGTATTCAATATGGCAGCTCAGCTGAATTAATTTTATATTAAAGGGACACTCCAACCATTTTACACCAGGCTGGTTTCATACACTGTTGGTAGCTATACCTACGAAAAATAATGCACTGTAATTTGTGTATATTCCACAAAATAAATGTGTATGTAATCCACGTAATTGTGAACCAGGAAGTATAAAGAGTGGCGAATGCAGCACAGGGAGGTCAGGGTGAATAGGTGGGTCTTTCGCCCTGGAGAACGGTGATTTGTGTCAAAAACATTGATGTATTTGTCACGTAACTTAAATACTTAAGTAACGCCAGAGTTATTTTAAGCCAAACCACAATCTTTTCCTAAAGTAGTTTTGTTAACTAAACATAAGGAAGTTGCTTCCTGTGAATAAATAAGTTTATTTAGAAAAGACTGTATGCATTTAAAGAGTGGAAATTGACACGTGTTGCTACGGTAGACATTCACAGGAAAACAAAGCGAAAAAGGAGGAATAACTTTTTCGTAACATATCACACGAAACGTATTATTACACATGACGTTCAGTTTGATCATAACAAGGAGTACTACTCAGTTAGTGAAATATGTGTGTATGATGTTTTTTGTGGCTCTGGAATGAGCTTTCCAAAGTTTGAAGACATCACCCTGATGATGTCATCATCATATCGAAAGATGCTACCTAGTTGCATTATGGGAAATGTAGGATCCTGTGGTTTTGGAACTTGGTCTCTGCTGCTTTGATTTTGTACCATTTTTGTTTTTTTCATTTTCAGATTTTGTCTTCAGAACACTAACTCAAGTGACATCACTTGAGGCAATTTGCCAGATTTCACACTGCTCCCCCTGGAGCTTCACATAGTGCAGTAGCACTCCCCAAAACCTGTAAACAAACTTTGATGTGTAAAATAGGTGGACTTCCCCTTTAAGAGGAAGATATTGGTGGCCAACACCATATAAACATTTCAACCTACTACTTTCCTATCTATGACCTACTTTCACTTTATTTGGCTGAATTACATAATAGATTTCCTGCACATGTTCACCCACTCTGAACAATTATCGATTTTGAAGGGAAAATCAAAATCATTTAGATCCCTAATGTTGTAGCTTTCTAGTCAGACCCCTTGTGTCTTCATGTTACATATTACATAGGACTATCAATTCATTCAAATATTTAATCATGATTAGTTGTATGATTGTCCATAGTTATTCTTGAATAATCACACATTAATAAAACATTTTTATCTGTCCAAAATGTACCTTAAAGGGAGATTTGTCAAGTATTTAATATTCTTATCAACATGGGAGTGGGAAAATATGCTGCTTTATGCAAATGCATCTATATATTTATTATTGGAAATCAATTAACACAAAACAATGACAAATATTGTCCAGAAACCCTCGGAGGTACTGCATTTAGCAACAACAGCTGTCAGTGTGTCAGTGTGCTGACTTGACTATGACTTGCCCCAAACTGCATGTTATTATCATAAAGTGGACATGTCTGTTAAGGGGAGACTCGTGGGTACCCATAGAACCCATTTTCATTCACATATCTGGAGGTCAGAGGTCAAGGGACACCTTTGAAAATGGCTATGACAGTATTTCTAGTTTCATATGATGCCAGTATCTCTCTAGCTTTAAAACTGAGCCCGCTACAACCTAAAAATCGCAAGTTGCGTTAATGTGTTAAGGAAATTAGAGGCGTAAAAATGAATTTGCGTTAACACGTTATTATCGCATTAACTTTGACAGCCCTAATTATAGGTAAAAAGTTTTCAAAGCTGTTTTGACATGAGTTTCAAAAATTCTGAAATGCTGAGCTTTGCCACCACCTGCACATTTCCATCTGTCAAATCCTTGCTGGGAGTCCGTCAACATTTCCACTGATTGCATGCAATTCACCTTTTTAGATGACCTCATTTACACACCTCATTTGGCCACGTCAGTCTGAAGGAATTCATTCAGAACTCCAACATAATCTGCGTGTGGACACTTCGCGAACTTAAGTGAGCAGGAGAGGGAGTGAGAGGACGGTACCGGGGGATGGATGGATGGATGGATGAGTGGTGAATCAGAGGAGAGATGGGAGTAGAGAGGGAGAAGTGCTGATGAATGGGTTGATGGCACACTGACCCACTAATGTTGCAGCTGCATTGCCAGTGGCTTTCGCCTGGCCTGGTGAAACACACACAGTGATACATGCACATCCACATGCAAATGAATAAGCTTTGCTTTTGGCTGGACTTACTGCTACTTTACATCAAACCAAGGGGCTTTTTGGACAAAGATTTTAAGCCAGGGTTACTTGTGCGTCATGTGCATTTCCCTATTGTTACACTTAGATATGTGCTGCTGAGTTAAGCACAGAAACTGCACACTGACACACTTCTGCTAATATCTCTGACTGTCTGTCTGCTCATTCAAAGGTCATGAAATGGAGGAAGCAGTGCAGAGCCCGCACAGGAAACATACACCAGCTTTCACAACTTTTGCCTTGACTGGGTTTCTAAATCTGTCAAATGTATTTTTGGGTTACGCCTAATGAGTTTCAGAACCTTTTGTCTTGACAGTGTGGGCGAGGGTGACTTCAATTCAAGTGTGCAACATATCAGTTCTTCTGAGGACATCATGTGATGTATTCAAGTCATTTGAAAGGAAACCTTTAACCTATATATAATAGGTTAATGTCATTTGAAAGGAAACCTATAACCTATATATGATAGGTTAATGTAGGCCAGACCTGGAGCTAAGCAGAAAGCCCGTAGCTGTTTGACTAAAAGGTTGTAGTTAGCATTAGATGCAGACCCGCCATAGAGGCCTGTCTTTGATTCTGTCATCTCTCTTTCTTCTTCACCATCCTCTTCTTCTTCTCAGACTGACTGTTTCTGTGTTTCCTCTGTGGTTCCATTTGGACAGGCTCAGGCTCCAGGTGTTTGCTCGTAAGATATCACTGTTGTCGTATGAGGATACGTTGAGGACTCCCTACCTCTCCCATCTCTCTGTGGCCAGTGTGGGAACCACCCTTTGTCCCACCCTGTATAGAGTCAGAATCAACTGGCTGCATTGGGCGCTGTGTTCCCGCAGTGTATAGAGCTGGAGAGGCTCAATTTCTGATGGCGAAAGCAACATCTCCAAAGACGTCAAAGCCAATATTAGGTGCTTTGAAACCTGCTTTGGTGCTTATTTTCAGAGTCTTTACAATTCAAACGCCTCAGACTCCCAGAATTCAATGTTTTCGGTGTAATATACCTCTGTATTAGGTTGGAAAAGCCTCTGAAACCACACTTAGACCATCTGGGGGCACTTAAATGTTATGCCCATCTCTATAATATCTGCATTTATTGTTATTATTACTATAAAGGAAACGGTGAGTTTGTCATTACAATCAAGTGTCTGTATAGTTAACAAATGAAGTTGAATTTTTGTTAAGGAGATATAGATCTAATTAAAAAGCTCAACACCTTCCAAGGACATCAGTGCTGCGAGTGATGGATGCGTCTCTGAAAGGAGGTTTTATACACAAACACACACCAAAAAAACACGATGACACATATCCCCAGGGAGAGGAATCACACACAAACACACACAGAGGCGCGCAGAGTGCACAGTATTAGGATGTGATGTGACTGAGAGCTAGTGACAGGTCGGTGTGAGAAGACTGGCTGGATGTGGCTTGACACTGCCCCCCTTTAATATCACCATTATAAACCTTCCACAACGAAAACGAACACCAGTGGGATGCCATTTCCTTTCTGAAAAAAAGAATAGTGTCGAGGACTCAGTGAATGCAGGGCTTTGTTTGTAGTTGTAGTTGTTAGCGGGCATACAACATTTCATCATCTCATTTGGTGTGAATAAACAGAAGAGGAAGGTGAGACAGGTTCTCTGCCGGCCATATGGGGCTTCAGCCTGCAGCGCTGCTTACATAAGACGAGGCAGTCAGCTGGTTGGAGGGGAATAAAGGTTTATTATGTAAACCAAAACCACATCCCCAATCTAACCCAACACGGGGCTGTAGAGACCGCCGCAAGGTCACAAAGAATGTGGAGAATCTGTTTCATTCTCAGTATGAGGTGAATGTGTTTATCATGTGGTCTGTGTGACGGTGAGGTAATGAGGTCAAGTATGGGTGTTGGAGGGAAATTGTAGACCTGTAAGAAAAAGGGCAGTTTTCACTGACATACTGGCAGCCTGAAAAGCTACAGTAGCAACGCTGCCCTTGGCATCAACACACACACACACACACACACACACACATCGACTTTGCCCTCCCAGCACTCCCTCTAGGC
>CAKALG010023824.1:0-10987 GCA_916700815.1 Helicolenus hilgendorfi
CCTCAAGTGTTACCCTTACGAAACGCTGGAGACCATCATCGACCGCATTGCCAAGGCCGAGGTAACCTCCGTTACCTTGTTATCATTAACGATTATCTTGATTGACTATAGAAGCCTAATAACCTGATCCTTTTTTCTCTCAGGTGCATCGGTTGGTGTTGGTTGACAGTGAAGATGTGGTGAGAGGGATTGTCTCTCTATCTGACCTTCTACAAGCCCTGGTTCTGTCTCCTGCAGGTATTGATGCACTGTACTCCTAACTCCAACCCTTCCTTTCACCTCTTGCTCCTTCTCTCGATCCATCCGACTTCAAATCCTTCGAAAAGCTTCCTGCTCCTTTTGGCGATCTGTGCTCCTCCTTCTCCTCCCGTGAACGCTCATCTTCCTACCGACCAAACTCTTCTTCATCGTCAAACGTTTCATCCTCCTGAAGACGTCTTCTCTTCCTGTGAACTGCTAATCTCTTAAATCTCATGATCCTTTCAAGAATACTTACAAAGAATAAACGTCCTCACTAGACAAACTTCATCTGAAACTTCATCCGGAACCAACGTCCTTACGTTTCTTCTAAACTCTTCATTTGAAGCATCAAACTAAATGATCCCTGGAGCTTGCTCTGATAGATCCTGCCCCTGACAAATAAACAAAAGCCCTCTGGAAACCGTCTTCCCAGCCACAATCAACTTTGCTTTCACATCGAATTATCCTTATCCTCTACTACGTTCTACCAAGTCCAACAACGTCTTCATGCTGCAGTTCCTCCTCTGAAACCATCGAGCCACCAGCACCTCTTAGCACAACACATCCCAGGTAGGAAGCCCAAGCTGAGCTGCCCGGCGGCTGCCTGTCTCTGAGCTTGCATCTTCTCCTTTCTTTTTGAATTACTCGCTGCTGCCTGTTGTGGTTCTTCTGTAGATTCTCCAAAGGGATCATGTGAAGAGGAATGTAGTTATGGCATCTGTCTTGACCTTGTTTTAGCAAAACAAATGAAAGGAAACACACCTATCTGCCTTCTTCACAACTGCAGTTTCCTTTTAAATTCAACGTTGTAATGTATTACTTACAATGGGCTATATATACTTAAATGAATCTCAAATCATTTACCATTAAGGTGCAATGATTTTCATTCCAGTGTCCCACCTGTCTCTGCTTTAAGAGTCTGGGGACAGATGTGTGTACTCAAATAGAAAATACTGCAAAGTACTGTAAATGGAATTTTTAATATTGAGCATGTGAGAGAAAGTTAAGTCTGATACCTTAGTCGACATTTAATTCTTGTTTTGGGAATTAAAGTGAGCAGTGCACTTTTGAAAACGTGCCTGTTTGGAACGGGCCGATTATTGCTTGGCTTCCAGTGTTGTTGCTTGCAGCTTCCTCGAGAACCGCTCATCCAGACAACTTCACACTCAACGCTGCGATTCCTTGGATCCTCAGCAATACACCCACCAAGTGTGAAGTCAATCGGATGAACGGTTGTTGAGAAAATCGAAAGGACAAACAGACAGACGGATCCTTCCGTTTTAGTTAGATGTCACGGAGGGCGAATCGATTTAATTTAGTTAAATGTGTAGCCGCCCGTCTAGCTGTCTGGATGTCACTAAGATATACTGTAGACCTCTTCTAGCCTGACATGTCAGAGTATCAGACCATGTCTCCAACCACTGGCTTTTTTTACTTGCAATATCATGCATATTTTGTCATTTTTACATCAACTAAATACCACAAAAGTTGAGGTTTAAAATTCATTCTGACTTTGGAAAACAGCAGTTGAGAAAAACAGTTTAGTAGCTGTCATTTAGAAGAGCGTTGGATCGTTTCATATGAACCTCATCAGCAGAGAGAGTAAGGCTGCAACTAACTTTGAAATTTCAGCTCTAAAACAGAGTTTGCCCGGTTGTCACAGAAATGTGGTTTCCTTTTTGAGAGCTTTTAAGACTCATCCATGATAACTGGGCAAACTCCATCTGCCGATGAGGATCATGATGAAAAGCCTAAGAGCAGCTACTAAATGGACCTTGTGGTGAGAAGTTAATTAAACCTGCGTTATCATGCTTGACCTCCGTCATTACAGTATGCTGCATTTACATCTTTACATCGTACCAGATTGACCCTTAAAAACAAGCAGCCATCCTGAAGGAACTATTTGTTCATGTGGGATGTGCAGCTTTAACATTTCCCCAACCTGGTTTCACAAGTCCTCCAGTGGTGATCACATCTGCTCCCTGAAGGCGGTCAATTCGTTTACTAAAAGAACATGTGGTCAAAAACACGTGCTGTTTTTTCTGGTTCCTCTGATATGATGTGAACATGTTTTTGAGTTTCAGCCTTGGTGAAACGGTCTGTAGCATTAGACTGTGTGCTTGAGTGCTTGTCTTCTGTCTACAAACACTGTAGATATCGAATAGATGTAGAGTTTTGAATGTGTATGAGATTGTATGAGATTGTGTTCCTTAGTTAGGGGGCAACACCTTCAATTTTCAGTTTAACTAAACGTTGGATAAAGTGAGATTAAAGTCACTTTGTCGTCAAAAACAGACTTGGTATCAGAATTAAAACTTAAAGGTCCCATATCGTGCTCATTTTCAGGTTCATACTTGTATTTTGTGTTTCTACTAGAACATGTTTACATGCTGTAATGTTAAAAAACACATTATTTTCCTCGTACTGTCTGCCTGATTATACCTGTATTTACCGTCTGTCTGAAACGCTCCGTTTTAGTGCATTTCAATGGAATTGCGTTGCTTTGCAACAGCTTGGGTCCATGTTTACTTCCTGTCAGCTGATGTTATTTACATACACTACAACAGGAAATAAGCTGGGACACATTTAGAATGTTTACATTTAAAAAACGTGTAATGGTCTAAATATTGTATATTTGTGACATCACAAATTGACAGAAATCCTAACGGCTTGTTTCAAACGCACTATTCCTGAACACGGGCTGTGTGTATTTCTCCGTATATTGAGCGTTTTGACAGTTTAACAGTATTTATATAGCATTTAAACCTGCTTTATAATGTACAAGACCTGAAAATCTCACTTTTTACAATATGGGACCTTTAAATGATTTTCTCTAACTTTCTCATTTGATCATTTCCAGGTATTTACGAGGGATCGTGCCGTCAAGACTGAAGAAAACAAGATGGAGATTGGATCACGTTAAACAAGACTATGAGGTGGCAAAGTAAATCAGAGGTTAGCAGAGAAAGGTTGTGGGTGAGAAGTCACTGGTTTCAATGGAAAGAGAAAGTGAAAGTCACTCTTCTCTATGAATAGCAACAATGTGCCACTTTATTCCCAAGTGACGTTTCCCAGTGGCTGCCAATACAAGACTGTGGTTGTGCTGGGAAGCTACCAGTGTTGAACTATATCACAGGTGTGGCTGGAAAACAGCGTCAAACTGATGATCCACAACCAGAGACTTTTAAACTGCCCTCGACTAAAGCATCAAACATGAGGTTATTTTGCAAGTTCTGTTACTTGCAGACTGTCCTCCCCTAAAAGACGACCCATATGTATGTTTATTGTTGGGCGCTGATCCAAGAGACTGCTGTTCCTGTGTCCCGTGTGAAACCAAATGTCAACGTTATTTTAACTTAATGTACTTACGTTAAAGGAACAGTGTTGAGTATTCAGGAGGATCTATTGGCAGAAATTAAATATAATATAATAAGTATGTTTTCTTTAGTGTTTACGGAGCGATTTCTCTTCAAAGAGACAGTCGCCATGTTTCTACAGTAGCCCAGAACGGAGACAAACCAAACACTGGCTCTAGTAGTACACACTTGGCACACAGTAGAAGTTTCATTTGGTTGCAATCTACAACCTCACCACTAGATGCCACCAAATCCTACACACTGCTCCTTTAACCTACTTTACATACATGACGTAAGATAAGTGTGTTACTTAACTTACGTAACAAATGTACTTATTTGAACCCAAACTGCGACCATTTCCCAACGTTAACCACGTGTTTAAAACTGCGTCCGTTACGTTTGGGTAAAAGGACGTGTTGATGTCCTGCCACCGGTACGGGGCGCTAATTTTAGGAAACGCTCCTGTGGGTCGTATTAGAGGGTTGGAACAATCTATGTGGTTGTATGGGTTGGAAATTGAGTCGTTGATGATAAAAAGTGATGTTATGTTTTATGGTTTGTGTTTGACTTTCTGGGTCTTAGAATGATTTCACATTAGTCATTCATATATTGAAAATATGGGATCTTGGAATTGTCATCACATTTTTATAAATGCACTTGTGCTCCGGTCATAATTTTGATGTAATTGTGAGTGTTATACTGATACTTACCTACGATTGCTGCAGTTACTGATACCATGACATTGTTGGCATATTACCCTATTATTATTATCCAGTTTTTAATATACTAGAATCCCCTTTTATCCCACCTCACGTTGTTTTGTTTTTATTACTCAATATTACCGTCATGTTTTTTTTCCATTGTGACCCTATTACAAAAATTAGACCACAATATTGCCACTAATTAGTAACAAGATATTACCAGGCTATTGTATTTGTAATCACCAGTATTACACTGTTGTTCATATGATATTTACACCTCTATTACCTTGTTATTATTTAGGTGTAACCCTCGTATTTATCCAGCATCTGTCATAGATTACTACTACATGCAGGTTGTTCTCATACAGCTATACCTACGAAAAGTAATGCACTGTAATATGCATACTGTATATCCCACAAAATCAATTCGTCGAAATCTACGTAATCTACGTAATCTACGTAATCGTGAACCAGGAAGTATAGAGAGTGACAAACGGCGAGGAGGTCGGGGTGGATAGCTCGGTGAAAAAACACCAGACTTTCACCCAGGAGTCCGCTGTTCGTGTCCCGTGTGAAGTCAACGTTGATTTATTTGTCACGTAACTTCGAACTAATAGCGCCTAGCGACTTCCGTAGTTATTTTAACCCAAACCGCGATCTTTTCCTAAACCTAACCAAGTCGTTTTTTGCTTAAACCTAACCAAGTTGTTTCCTGTGAAGACGGAAGTTTATTTTGAAAAGACTGTATGCATGTAATGAGCGGAAATTGACACGTGTTGCCGGACATTTGTAGGAAAAAACACAAACGATGAGGAACAACTCCTGCTGTATGAGGACGATGTTGCTACATTGTATCCTCTTTTGGACTTTCTTCACCGTATGAATGACCTAATTGCAAAACAAAACTCTAGTATCTCTGAAGCTACATATTGTAGTTACCAGTACACTCCAAAGCAACGTATTTATTATTTTTTCACATATAATTTGTACTTTAAATAAAACGTATTTCTCCTAAATGTTTTAGTAATAATACTTTAAACTAAACACCAAAGGCCAGAGGTCATTTCCTGAAAACACTTCTGGTTGTTTCACGGTTGTTATCTTGGTGATTTGAGATTCAATACCATTTAAAAGCACATCTATTATCATTCTCTGACTCATCAAAATGTGATCAAATGATGATATGATGAATCATACATGAAGTTGAGTCTGCCAGGTGATTAGACAGATGTCTGCTGATCCTCTCAAACTGAAGAGGTGTGTGTGACTGCTCTGTTTACCAGGGGAGGGTTTGTTAACTCTACCACCTTCATACATCCTGGTCACATGATTACCTGGCTACACACACACACACACACACCACACACGCACACACACACACACACACACACACACACACACACACACACACACATGCACACACACACACGTTAGGTAACTAACTCTGTTTCTGCTTGTATCTTGACGTTTCTCCGTTCGTGTTTTCAGGCAAATGACAACTGATGAATGTTATTTTTATTGTTAATATCAACATCTGGAGGAAGCAGCATGTTATCTAACCTCTCTCACTGAATCACTGGATTATTTAACAGGCATTGATAAGAAATAAATATCACTGATGATAATACAATCAATACTACATTACTGCTACTACCAAGATTACTACTAATACTGCTTCTTGTAACAACAACTTAACACTACCACTCCTGCTACTGCTACCAGAGTACTCCTACTAAATAAACATAAATCTGATATAAAACAAGCTTAAAAAAGAATCAGAAACAATAAAAAAAAACAATTAAGTAATAAAAAAAATCATAAAGCTTTCGGAGACTCTCTGGCTCTTGGACTTCCCAGCAGGTAATAAAGTCAAAATGAACAAGAAGCCGGGCCATGCATCGGCCACATGCTCCCTCTGCTTTTACAACTCCATCCTCTGAACAAACAGTCGAGCCACCAATCACTCCTCAGCCTGTTAACTAACGTCTAACTCTGACTCTGAGTCAACACATGCAGACCAGATGCAGCGGAGCGTGTCGAACTGCCGGAACTGATGAGTGACCCCGACGTCTGACTGCAGAGATGGACCCCAAACTGAGGTAGGACACTGGCTCTGCCCTTTGAGATTACTGCAGCGGCGTTTGGTGTCGAGTCAACAGACTCATTGTGTTGGATTTTTAGTCTGTAGTTTAGTTAACGTGATCCAGACCAAACCAAAAAAGAAAAAGAGTCTTTCAATAGTCTTTTTATGTTCACACTGTTGTTGTAGGGACCTGTTGTTTTACATATCAGCACCACACAGAGCTATGAGGCTGTGTTCAGATAGGTAATAGCATAGTGTCCTCCTCATTTATTTCAATGACAGCACTGCTTTAAAGGAGCATATTATGCTAATTTCCAACCACCTTTCTAACTGAAAAGGCTCATTTATATTTATAATATTTTATTGTTTTACACAGGCCATTTCGATAGAATATGACGATGGAATAGAAATCATTTAGTTTTACTTTTGTACGGGACTTTTTAGGCGGACCGGTTGTCGCTTTCAGGCCAAAATGACGGAGGCGTATAGCTCTGCTGCTGGGCGCTGATGTTGCAATGGAACGAACAATTGACTTTCACTTCTTGGCAATAAACGTTCTTTGGTTGAGTGGAGCAGCGTGTCCCCTGTAACAATTTAGCCACAAATTCACAGACTGGCCGTACACGGTCCGGCCATGTACGTCTTGTTTTCTTCCGTTTTACAGTACGCACACCACTACAGTGATTGTGTGTTGGGCTCTGAGTGCAGCCAAACATCAGGTGACCTACACAGCCTGAACTCATTCTATGTCGACACTGATAGAGAACTTAAGTTTCTGCTAATGTGCTGCTTTAAATGTCAAGCAACCTGTTTTGTCGTTTCGGTTGGAGAAGGAGGAGATGTTGTTGTTCTGTGAGCTCAAAAAGTTTGAATGTGAGCATTGTTCTCGACTGCAACGTTTGCTTCCATTCACGATGAATAACACTAGAAGCAAGTGTCCTTCACCACAATACGATGAGGAAATGGAAACTTGCCTTTCCCTTGTGAGTATTTGTCTGCTAATCATAGCAGCAGATATTATCCCATCATGTTGTGGGACAGGATGCATTCCTTCGTCGTTATTTATGATGGATACAGTCCAGTTAGTCGTCTACAGCATGTCTTCATATTGACCATCAGAGACGACTAATAAAGCCTTGGAGCACAGTGCAGTTCAGCAGCGAGATGCTCTACACCGCCGTTCTGCTTCGACGACTCAGGATAACAGATAAACAACTTTTCTAATGAATAACTTCTCTGTCAGTCCATGACAGACTTCATGTTTACAACTCTTGATCCCAACATAATAAGTCAGTGTGAAGTGTAAAAGAAGTCAAATTAACACTGAAATAAAACCTGTTATTTCCCACGGACAGCTCCAAACATCACCTCATGTTTAACACTTCAACACTTTGTGAAGAAATGCTTGTTTTCTGTCTCGTGAAGAGTTACATGAAATCAAAGTTACTAGATAATTTGACGTTGAGTGAGCAAACACGCTTATTTCCCTGGTGAGTCTGATTTTATTCTATATTTTTCTTATTGACAAATTCCATATAAAGATGAAAACCAACAATAGATTGATCCTATGAATAACTATTGTCTGATATATCGTATTCCTCCGTGCTATAGAGCTCCATTATTGTTCAAAAACTATTAAAAACACAGCACGCTGCAGGAAATACTCATTCATGCATCAAACGGTCGTGTCTAGAAGGTAACCCCCAAGTTGCAAAACTCTCACAAGATGGTTAAGATTAGACATTGACCTTGAATGGTTAAGGTTAGGCATTGACCTTGAATGGTTAAGGTTAGACATTGACCTTGAATGGTTAAGGTTAGACATTGACCTTGAATGGTTAAGGTTAGACATTGACCTTGAATAGTTAAGGTTAGACATTGACCTTGAATAGTTAAGGTTAGACATTGACCTTGAATGGTTAAGGTTAGACATTGACCTTGAATAGTTAAGGTTTGGCATTGACCTTGAATAGTTAAGGTTATGCATTGACCTCGAATAGTTAAGGTTAGACATTGACCTTGAATAGTTAAGGTTAGGCATTTCCCTTGAATAGTTAAGGTTTGGCATTGACCTTGAATGGTTAAGGTTTGGCATTGACTTTGAATAGTTAAGGTTAGGCATTGACCTTGAATAGTTAAGGTTAGGCATTGACCTTGAATAGTTAAGGTTTGGCATTGACCTTGAATGGTTAAGGTTAGACATTGACCTTAAATAGTTAAGGTTAGGCATTTCCCTTGAATAGTTAAGGTTAGGCATTTCCCTTGAATAGTTAAGGTTAGGCATTGACCTTAAATAGTTAAGGTTAGACATTGACCTTGAATAGTTAAGGTTAGACATTGACTTTGAATAGTTAAGGTTAGACATTGACCTTAAATAGTTAAGGTTAGACATTGACCTTGAATAGTTAAGGTTAGGCATTGATCTTGAATAGTTAAGGTTAGACATTGACCTTGAATAGTTAAGGTTAGACATTGACCTTAAATAGTTAAGGTTAGACATTGACTTTGAATAGTTAAGGTTAGACATTGACCTTAAATAGTTAAGGTTAGACATTTACCTTGAATGGTTAAGGTTAGGCATTGATGTCGAATAGTTAAGGTTAGACATTGACCTTGAATAGTTAAGGTTAGACATTGACATTGAGTTTTTGCACTATTTCCTGCCATTTGAGTAACGTTTGATTAAAAACTAGCGCAACCAGCTATTTTAGGAAACTACTGAACCTTGGCGCTGAGGAAGTCGGAACGTTTTGAGAGACGGATTAATGCATTGTTGGTTTTAGGCTTGTCATTTTGTCAATAACTAAAATATAGAATATTGCCTGACTTATCCTTAGTGCTGCCTCCTGTGTATTCATATTGATCCATGCAGGAAACACCGCTCGGATAGCTGAATATAAGCATCAGTCCACTCTGTCTAGTTCTGCTAACCATGCCAAACATGTTCAACTTCAATCATATTCTTCTACCTGTAAAGACTGATACTGAAGGAGGAAACACTGCTGAGGTGAAATCCTCTTATGAGAACACACCGCGTCGGTAAACAGTGATTAAATGAAACGAGGAGGGCAGCTCCCTTTTACTTAAAACCACAAACTAAACACAACACTGAGAAACTGAGCCGCTGGAACCACAGCAAGTTAAACATGGGCCGAGATAGGATCAACATATTTTCTTTAGAACTAGGAGGAAGGAGCTGAGCTGGACAGGCAGGTTTAAGGGATACTTAAGACTGGGATTAAAGTAATTCTCTGTGCATGTAGAGAGTGAGCAGGCTTTACCGTGAGGACGAGGATGTTTCGATAAGTCTTTATTTACAGTGCAGTCATGTCAGATGATAAAGGCACTTCTAGTCAGCAGATCATGGTGACCAGAGAGCTGACAGGATAATTCTATGCTGGAAATCAGCCAGGGTCGCTCAGGTGATGATATTATTCAGCTTAGTCCAAGAGAGGGACGATGTCTCATGTCTTAGTCTGAGCAGAGAGAGATGAGGAGGCAACAGTTAGTTTTAGTTAGTTGTAAACTGAAGGACCTGAATCCTCCTGGTGCCTAAGATAAAACTCCTCTGGACGTCAGCAGAATGGATCTAGACAGTCCTGCAACCAAGCGGCGGTGAGCAGTTTAAAGGATTTTACATGTTTGTGCATCTAACTGACGACTTCTGTGTTACATTTGGCAATTCATGTAGGATCTATTGTCGCATAAATATACATTTTGCACTTGAGATTTAAGTTAAGGGGAGACATCCCAGGCAAAAACATCGTTTTTCATGCACTAATGGATAGAAAACATCCAGAATGTGTTTATTTTGTCTGTAGATTTCTCCTAAATTCACCAAAGGTTGGCGTTAGATAATGCCTCATTTGCACATGTAAACATAACATTTCAGAAAACTTGTAATACAAAAAATGTTTTTCTTAATGTAAGTAATCAACCGGGGAAGATTCACGTTTTTGTTTTTTACTCTATTCATTCTTGCAAAATGTATGGAATTTTACAATCCATATCTTTAAAGGCCGTTTTCTCTAAATTAGTATTTTTCTCAGACTCTGATCTCCACTTCAGCAGCTCTTACATCCACCAAACTTTCCAATTTGATTCCTATCTACAGTATATTCTGAAGGTTTTTACTGAGGGGTTTGTTCATACAGCATTCATAGCCTGATTTATACAACAGTTTATTTCTAAAAACACGGCAATAAGAACGAGTTATCCAAAATTCCCTCTGTAAAACTCTAATACGTCAACAAAATGAAACAATTATGAACCTGGCTTCTGGAAATTAATGCAAATTCAAACAAATTTGATTAGATAATGCCTCATTTGCATATTTAAACATATATTTTCATAAAACTTGTAATACAAAAAAATAATTCTTAGTATAAGTAATCAACTAGGGCAGTATCATGATGATATATTAGTTAATTATTTTACCTTATTCACCTTAAAAAATGGTGTTGGAGGAAGATTTACACTGTGAAAAAATGAGTTCTCTAGTTCTATGTCAATAATCGTAACATAAAGAAAATGTCAGAATTATTAAAATTAAAATATTGTAGGAACAAGATCAACAAGTGTTAATAATAATATGATGGGAACAAAAT
>CAKALG010023825.1:0-14405 GCA_916700815.1 Helicolenus hilgendorfi
CCCTGATGTGCCACCAAGGGCCGACGGTGCGCTTGTCAGCTCTGCCGTTTTACTGCAGCGCTCACTGAGACGAAAACATATACACATGCATACTTGCCCACACGGTCACACGTGGAGACACGCATACTCCCCCACACACAAAATCACCAAATGAAATACATCATTGTCTAAACACTTTACAAAAAAAAAGAGATAACTAAAAGTGGAGTATGTCTGTAAAATTGTAATGAGAAATGTCACAGCCAGGTGTAAGAATATTTTATAAGATACAGGTTAACCCACGACATGTGGCATTACTGGAAAACTTATTTTACCAAAGCAGTGTCTGATATGTAATAATAATAATAATATGTTCATTTATAGAGCAATTTTCATACAAGAGATGTAGCTCAAAGTGCTTTACAAAAGAAAAGAAAAATGCAACACATTCAAACAAGAGCAGATAGGCAGTAAAATTAGACAATAAGAGGACAGTAGGTGATAAAATATATTAGTGAAATTAAAAACAGGGACCATTAAGCCATAAAAAAAACATAATAATTAATAGAGTCACATTAATTATAAGCCAAATTAAATAAATAGTTTTTTAGCTGTCATTTAAAAGTGTTCACAGAGCCTGCATCTTCTATTACCTTTTATATTAATCAAGGATATGATGACTATAAACATACAAACATAAATTTTGATTACAGCATATTGAAAATAATTACAATATTTACTCTCTCGTCTTTGCATCACACAGTGCCCTTTACAGTAATTCCCACACCTACTGTCTTCAGACTCTTTCTATTCTACATACATTATCTAATCTGCATTGACATCAATGTTCCATATTATGAATCCCACATTTTAGATGTGATTTCTTTCTTTTTTATATTTTTAAATGAGGCATTTTCCGACTAATATTATAATGTAACATTATTATAATACACACAAAACAATACCTTTTCTCTTAGGATTATTTCAGAGTTGCACAAGGGACTGAGCAGAAGCTTCTGACTTTGACGACATGACGCTCTGTTCTACTTTCAGACTGAGCGCTCACCTAATCAGAGCTCTGACTCAACAATGCATCAGTGTTGTGCCTCATCAGTGCAATCTCTCTCTGCCCTTTTGCTGATGTCTCCTCTCCAGCTGCTCCCGCTAACTTATGATATAATGACATTATACTGTAACCTGATAAATTGTGAACCCAGCTGGCTGGACCTTATTTTGCTTTTACAACAGCTGGGATGCTTCGTGCACTGGGCACCCACCATGCCGCCGGGGCAATGCATGACAACAAAAACCCACCTAACTACATCATTCTACTTTAGTGATTTCAACGCTCAACCAGGACAGTCGGTGATATTTCTGACTGCTGGTTCTCTGATACATGCTACTATACTGTATGTCGGAGCTGATGTATGACATTATACTGCAATATATGCTACTATCTTGATGCTACATACTTATTATTATATACTTATTTGAATGTATTTTTGTTAAGAGAGCATGATACAGACACCACTGTTGTTTGGTTAGTTGTTTGTTAAAACACTGATACATTCACTCAAGTGACTGAAATGAGTTGTAGATACATGTGTCAGACATTTAGGAAGGACTTAAAGTCTGTAGCAATAGTAGGAGGAGCGCTGTGACACTGTAATAAATTTTTTAATATACAAAAAGAATTGTCGGGTGGATGAAAAATGGAGAAAGTTTTGCTATTCTTCGATTCTTGTTACTTGTAGGGCAAAAAATTAAACGTTTGGTCCGAGAGTAGAATAAAAGTTATGTTGTTACCTAAATCAAAAAGGGTTTACTGGAACCGACATTCACACAGCGTTTGTCCAAGTGTGTGGACGAGAGAAAGTTGCGAGGGTTTGAACTTCTCCCTTTAGCCTTCCCTTCTTTTTTCATTCTTTACGCAACCATTTCTGTTTCTTTTGAGTGTACAAATGCGTGCAACACTATGAATACCTTCTAGGAAAGTCTGAAAATGTGCTCCATTATAACAATATTTGCATGATTATTGCATCTCCCCCCCTCTCTATGACGGCCCGGTTTTCACCCCGGGTCAAAGGTTGTAAGAACTAGTATATTCATCGTAACTCGGCACTTTAGCATAGCATAGTCGCATGTTAGCATTGTGTATTAGCATTATGCCTGAAGTACAGCTGAGGTTAATATGAATATGGGAATTAGTTTTATGGTTATCTTGAACTAAACTTAAACAAGAGGAAAGTCTGACATGCTATTTGTGCTGCGATGAGATGGAGCAACTGGCCAACACCATAATTTCAGAGCCAGTGGGGTACAAAGTACAAATATTGTCACATACTGTGGAATGGATGATTTTACACATAAATGACCTTTCCTGTAGTTTAGTTCTGTTAAAGACATATTATCTTCATCATGTCATTGACAGTCAGCGACTCCAGACTCTGCACATAATTTATTATTGTAGGAAATTGCAATGAAATCAATTGCAATTCTGATGTTTTGTGATCATACTTGTCCCCTTATGTGCATCGAAGACCAAAGCTGGGTGCTGTAAACAGAGGAGTGGTGTGCAGAGAGCGTGGCCGCGTGGAGAAAGTCACCATTTCTAATGTCTTAACTTAACCATGGTTAAATTCTGTTCTCTTGGCAATTTCATTTTTAGACAGAGCGTGAAATAAAAAACATGTTTTTCCAGTCCGGCAGGTTGACAGTGCAGGCATTTATTGATTTTGCCCATTTAATGCATTCAAGATATAATACGATGGCTCCACTCAGCTGAGGAACTTGTCTATCTTTCTCTTATCAAGCATAACTAACAGCTTACATTTCATTTGGAGCATTTTTACCGCAGTTGGATGATGGTCGTCTAAAACAAGGGGCTATGCCTTCACTGGATAAAGATGCTGGAGAACCTGTTGAATTGTTAATATGCATGCTGCAACTGTTTGTCACATTTGACTTTAAAGCTTGCATGCATTGAAGCATTTGCATTTATTTATTTGCAGTTATATATAATCAATAAGACACTGGAGTAAACAGGATTTAAACAGATGCAATTCAAGTCCATTGAGATCAAAAGCAACAAACAGGAATCTGTGTAATTTGGCAGACGTTTAAAGTAAAAGGAAAATGGTGATAATTGAGATGCAGTGTCATTTGGCAAACCACTGAGCTGAGAAAATTAATAAATAAAGAATCAAATAGTTCTTAACATCTTCCTCTCATTTTCATTTTTATCTCCTGTTAAATCATCCAAGAGACAGTTATTGCTTGTTTAAAAGTGAAGACAATATTCCCTTCTTCTCAAACAGAGAGGTTCAGATCACAGTCTAATCAGATTTAAATGGATGTAACACTCCTTTCTCTCCTCTAAAATACCACAGAGATGTTGTAGTACACACTTTAGCTGATATTATGCCTGAACTACCACATGAAATTGGGTTGTGTATTTTGCTTCTTGCCCGTCTTTTATGGTTGAGACAACATAAGCAGACCCCTTACCTGAAGAAGTCTAGTAGAAGTTTTAGTAGACACATTCAAAGATAACATGTCCTTCATAAACAATATATATATATTTAGCTTGTCAGTTTCAGGGTGCTTATTTTACTGAGCATCCATGTTGGACTCATATAATCACAGTGGTGATGACTGTTAGAGAAGACGCAGACAAAGTGCTCTTTCTCCATTTCTCTTCAGTGATAGATAGAGGAGTGGAAATGATAAAGCATGCTGTGGGAGGGAAAAGGCCAGTTTCAGCCCCTGGGCTCCTTAAAGCCTCCTAGAAATGGAGCTAGACTGATCAACACAACCAAATTATCTGTGGTTGTGTCCCAAAATTGAGCTTGTTGTTGTTCAGGTGATTGCCAAGGCCAGGTTTGTAGGATGAAGCTGCATTTTAGATGTCTTTGAAAGGTTTTGTCTGATGTTGTCATCCAAAGTGACTCACACTAAGAGCAACATGAAGTAAGAATCCTTTATTTTGTTAATCAGCCACAGTTATAAGCAGAGGTTTCTGTCCTCTCTTCACCTTGAATATCATCAATATCAGCACGCACTTTGAGAAGAGGATGTTTTTAATCATTCCACAGACGTATTAGCGGGGGTATTTCTAAAAACCTCAGGCTTTTGAAAAGACACCCTGCACCGCTGCGCATTGTGTGCGTTGTTTGTGTTTAATTCATACTCGGCGTCTGCGGCAGATTGGCACACAGGGGGCGGCTTGCAGACATTTGAATTAAAGCTGCAAAATTATTAAAAATGTATGGTCTGTATGAATGCATGACCTATATTTTCCAAATAAATAAATAAACAGGGGGTTTAGGGAGGATGATGCAAATCTTCAGAAGTGGGACACCAGATGAGCTGATGACATTAGAACAATAAAGACTTTGGGTTTCACACTGAGAGCGTAATGGAAACCAATCCAGTTTTTCTCATTCCCCGCCTTTGCTCTTCGCCTCTCCTAGTTCAAGTGTATATTGTGTCTCACCTCTCTCTGCACACTTCAGGACTGCAGAGAGAATGCCATTGCTTTAATGTAGTGGTGTGTGTTTCTAGAGCCGGGATATTGACACAAGGTGTTTTTTGGAGTCTTTGTCTTACTGACGGTGATGTGGCCTTCCTCCTTCATTCAGTCCCTAGACCACATCTGTCTGTCTCCTTCTTTCTGCCTGTCTTTATGCTCCTCTCCCCGCCCTGTCTGAACCCCTCTGTTGTCTTCGTAGGTTTCTTCTTCACTCTGCCATTCAGTCAATGTCAGGGACCATTGCAGTGAGAATAAAGGCCACTGGTTTCTCTCGCTTCATGATGAACTGTCGCTGTCTGACTGAAGCAGCCTCTAAAATTCACAGAGAGAGAGAGAGAGTGGAAAACAAACCCATCAACTATCAACAGCAACTGATTTGTGTGAAACTTTCACAGGCCTCGGCTGCAGGAGTTATTCTTGTTGAGAGAAGTGAAACCGAAAAACCCTGGCTGTCTGGAGGAAGGGTAGAGGGGTTTTGAGTCAAGGCATTAACATCAATTTGTCATCTAGATCCTGTACATGAAAAGGTCACCTCGTTATCTCTCACATGGTCTCACGTGGCATTCGTTTTCAGCTTGAAATCTGTCCATAGACCACTGAGCCAGGGACGTAACACTGACCCTCACTCTGTAACAGGAGAGTAACCTTTAACCTCATGTTTTCTGCAAAGGCCATCCTGTCTCTGAAGCAGTGTTTCTTACCCTCTGTGTGTATGTGTATCCATGTATGCGTGTATCTCTGTTTGTGTGTGTGTCTAAGTTCAGGCGAGGCTGTTGGCTGTTTATATGAAGCAGAAGAGTGTATCCATGCTGAAATGACTAATTGGGAAATATAGTGTACAAGCTCATTTGATGCACCAAGCAACTTATTCCCTTTGCATGAATAACTGCAGGTTTATACACTAAATATAGTTCTTCTGTGTAGCTTCTTCTTACTCCACTGCAGCCAAGGTATTGTTGACTTTAAACCCAGTGATAGATTATGAGAATCACAACACAGCATTATGCTTTTTTGCTTTCTTGTGTGCATTGTGTTTTCTACCCTGAGGGACTTTTTCCCCCCTCCTTCTGCACCTCTGCTCTGGCAACTGCCACAAGCTTGGCATCAAAGGGCCGTTAAAGAGGCTTCTTCTAAATGAACTTGACAGCAAAGCCAAGGCGTGGTGATATGGGTGGACATGCAAATCAATATTTCACATCATCAGCCACTGGTTGGTGGAGAACGGGGACAGGATGACGAGGTGCGGGCCAATACTGTCATTGATTTAGACCGCAGAAGAAGTCAAGGAGGGCTTAGCGGTTGCATCTTACACTTGTACTAAAGGTATTGTGGAGGTAATCAAAAGCCAGGGATCATCAGGGGGCTGTTCTTTCTGTTTCAGTGCTGAATCCACATTCTGTCGTTCTGTTCTGCGGCAGTTCGGCTCTACAATTTACTGCAAGATGAGTTGGGTGCTGTTGATCACAGCGAAATGACATCTGCGCTTTGTTTATCCACCCATACATGCCATAACTGTCTGCAGCCTCATTGTAGAAAGAAAGGATCAGTGTGTAAGCAAAACAGATGGAAGGCGTATGTAAGCAAAGACAATTCCCCCCCTCATTGAATCGTACCATTTAGTTCCTACAGACCGGCTAAGCAATGTGTCACCACACTAGCGCCGTTGATGCGGCTTGGCAGCCCCATGAACAGCAAACATGTCATTCAGTTGTAAATTATGTTACACGCAAGGTCACCTTGTGTAAAGGTTGGGAAGCAGGAGGAAATGAGCTGAGGGTGCAATTCATCTCTTCATGTCAGAGATATATATCACACGGTGGAAATCGAAACACATGCAGTTAAACTCCCAGATAACGCAAACACAAACATAGCACAGATGTCTATATTTATGAGCCTATTAAACCATGCATCTCAAGACTGTCAATCCTATGTTTATTGCTATAAATCATATATATTGTAGTAAATTTCACTTTTATCTGCATCACTATAAACAGTATCATTTGGTATTGATTTGTTATTAAAGGGATAGTTTGAGGGTTTTGAAGTCGGGTTGTATGAGGTACTTACAGTATCCGTAGTAGAAGTTTTACTTACAGTAGATGACGGTTGGCGTTGCCCCCAGCATCGAGAAACAGACAGGAGCACCGGTACCGGAGCGAAGCAATACAGTGCTGTGGACAGGGACAGCAGAAAAATGTATTTCAGCCACCTAAAAGAAAGGCCCACCTACAACAATTAATATCTGTTTTAAGTGTACGCTATTTTTAGAATATTTTCCGATGGCGAACTGAACTGAGAGTGAAACATAGCTATACTGTTTTGTCATCTGAGCCTGCAGACTTTGGAGAGAGCATAGATACGTTTAATTTTCAGTTCAGTTTTCCGTCGGAAAGGAGAAAGAAAGGGCTGTTTGACAGCAAGATAAAGCTGTAATAATATTCTAAACATAGCGTAAACTTAATTTGATTTTTTTAGTTGGGCCTTTCTTTTGGGTGACTAAAATACGTTTTTTCTGCCGTCCCCTTAGACAACACTGTATTGCTTTGCTCCAATGTTAGCACCCCAAGTTGGGGGCGTGCCGAACGTCATCTAATGTAAGTGGTACTATGGATAAGTACCTCATACAACCCTACTTTGAATACCTGAACTATTGCTTTAAGATGAAGCACAATCAATGAATATAAACGCAGCTATTCAAACTCATTTTTGCCAAAGCAGTGCTGTATGTCATCCAGGACTTGGTATCTTCTTGTTGGCCCTGCTAAATCTCCGTCCTTGTGCGACTTTCAACTCCAAGCCATGCTCCCTCAAGGATACATGTCTTAGCATAATACAGACAGCTTAGGAGCCATCGAGACGTGGTCCCTCTACTCCGATAGGCAGACACTGCCAGGCGAGGAATCCCCCTCCCCCAAAACCAGCTTGTTGCCAGCACAAAGCCAACTCTGTGCCTCTCCAGCTTTGGCACCCTTGACCATTGACTCTATCTCGTTGACACCTCCCCTCCCCCAGGCACACAGGATACAGTGTGGCAATGTATAGTTCACATCTACTTTAACAATCCTGTCTGTTACCATCACATTTAATGTCGATAGATGGGCTGTGCAATGGGACATCTAGCATTCTCAGATTGAGTTGCTCACATTTTTATCTTTTTTTCCCCCTCTATACACAGTTTTTATCATCTACTATCACCCTTTTGCTTGGTACTGTGCCAGATACGGGGAGACTGGCAAGGTCAAATCCATCCCCACGGTCCCCAGCTGGCACTGGCCCCAGTGACAAGGGTGTCTGGGAGGGGGAGATGTTTTCATGCTGGATGCACAATTTGTCTAGTGTTTACTCTGCTGTCCATTTGCATCACTGACTGTAGACCTGATTGACATCAACATGAAGCCGCAGTCACAGAATGCTACTCTTTTTTTTTCTTGGTGAGCCTGGAAATCTTCTCCTAGATTCTGCACATGATGCATGCATGATTTCCCAGCATGCAAAATTGCAGAGTATCTTATTATGCAGACATTTCCTGGATGAAATCCACTCTATAACTTTAACCATCACCACTCTACATGTCTAACCTAAACCCAGTGTTTCCCCTATATTCATTCTACAGCAGCGCGCTGCCGTGAGTCCATGAACGAGGCATGAAGTGTCTGTGGTTAGTTCACATGTTTGTAATAACAGTAGGACAGTCCAGTGTCTGTTATTTAAACTGCTAAAGTCAGTTGAACAAGTGAAGTGAAGATAACATCGTTGGTGTTACAAACTCAGTAGAGAACGATGCGCTAACGGGCTGACGGAACCAGTGTTGTTGTGTTTTTAGCTGAGCTGGACCAGATAATATTCGGTTAAAACAGACTGTGATGCTGTTTGGCCCTCATTGTTCCTCGTGAAATTTGACAGAAGTGATGTAATGTAGCCCCGGTGCGTTTTATGTGGAGTGAGCACTGTGCTGGACTCCGTTTAAATGCTACATTGCTTTTCAGTAACTGGCTATATGGTAACTTAGGAGGCAGTTTGGCCTTGTGTGCTCTGATTCATTTGGCATGGAGTTAACACACCAGTCATAATATTGTGTTAATGAAAACTCAACTCCTGGCATTTGCTCCTGGTGTTTGTCACCACTATTTTGGAAGAAGGAAATAATGGGAGTAACAGACGAACCAGCTTTACAAGTGACGTATTTTCTTCTTAAATAAGTGATGTGCAGTGGATCTTATTTATGTTGATGTGAAGAGTGGTTCATGTGGATTCCGTAACGCAACTGATAAATATTTGGAAAAGTAACTGATAAATATTTAAAGAAACTTTAAAGTGTTAAATTTGAGAATGGCCGATCTGCCAAAGCAGTCAACCTAGGTGAAACCCTACTGTAACCTTAACCTAAAACTCATTTTAATTTTAAAGGAATAGTTTGACATTTTGGAAGTGAAAATTAAAAAAAGCGTGAAGATTGGAAGCAGGGGTAAACAGGTAGTCAGGCTGTGTGCAAAGTACCAATCCATACCAAAAGTATACAATGGAAAGTTGTTGATTTAACCCCCACCAAAACCACAACTTAACCTTTTTACACTTTGTTTTTTGCATGGAGTAAACAAACGAGACACAACGTTTTAATGACTGAGCTTTGGAGGTGCTGCTAGTTGGATTAATGAGATTGGTATCAGTCTTCTCCTCTAACTCTGGGCAAGAAAACAAATAAAACCTAAGTGTTAACACCCCAAACTGCTAAAATGCCACCACTTTACATACATATGTATACATGTTGATTTGCATCTTTTCACTTGCCAAACACTTCAATGCATCACAGCATATTAATGCAGTGTTCCTACGTCATTCCACGTTGTTCTGCTCCTCACAGGCGTCTTTGAAATAAACCCCTTAAATGTCATCAAAATTAGCAAAGACCCATTGCAGTATATGTAACCCATCTGAGCAGATTATCAAGATACAAAACTGTGAAATCAGCTCACTGAAGATGCGCTTTTTCCACACTGAATGCTTCCAAGAAAAGCCCTAATCCAGTGATTTCAATCAGTTGTTTTACTGGGTTATAATCTTTCATCCTTTTATGTCACTCCAGCATCTTTATTTTGTATTTTCACAGCTCTATCAGAAAATATCAATCTGAGTGCATAGCTGGATTTGCTTATTTAATATTCAGGTTTGCTACTGGGAAAGTATGGTCCTGTATTGTTTATTACATAAGCACAACAGGGCTCCTTAACCCTGCAAGGAAATGTATAGTCACACCTGATGATGAACAGGATGACCTGATTTCCTGTATCTCCAGAGACATCGGTGCAGATGAAGGAGCGCAGTGCATCAGGCCTCCATTTCCCTTCTTCCACAGCCTGTCATGGAATCAATCCTACCTTTAGATGTGCTCTCTATAGGGAATGAATCAGTGAAGGTGCTGTGGTTTAACCTTCTCTGTCTTTCTCTCACTCTCTATTTCCATCTGTGAATAGATCTATCCATCCATCCTTATATGTTGTCATCCTTCCTCTTCGTCCTCCTCCGAGATTAGCTCTCTGCCTCTTTCCGCTCTCTCATGCTGACTTTCTTTCCGCCTCTCTCTCTCTTTTTATCTCTCCTTGTCTTCTCCTCCCCCTCTCCCCCTCTCTCTCTCTGTCTCTCTCCCGTGTCTTGGTAGCGCGGCAGCTCTCGGAGCTGAGGGACTATGATTAGGACAGAAGAGAACTGGCTGTAAGACAGAGACAAACTCAGAACTGGGTCATCATTGTTTCTGTGTGAGGGCCCGCTCTGCAGATGAAAAGCTTGAAGACAAGAGGAGCAAACGATGCTCAATACAGCACCGGGAGCCCCAGACATTTCTGGGCTACAGAAATACTTGTGCGAAAAGGGGGGATCGGAACTGCAACACAGAATTTATGTAATAAAGGCTGAATAAAACATGCTGCTGGCCCGCTTTTCTATCTCTGAACCCTTCAAGTTAGTAATCACCCAATTGGTCGGCTATAGCGGCGCGGCAGAGATGCAGTGCACAATCACAGAGAAGTGCAGCGGTCAGGAAGAACAAGACAGGGAAAACCTTGGTTGTCACAGGGTAATAGTATTTTGACACTGATCGTCATTTTTCTCCTGCTCTCTCATGCTTTATCTCTCTTTCTTGTCCTCTCTGCAGTCATCTCTCTCTCTCTCTCTGTCTTCCACCCCTTTAGCAGACAGTCTGACAGGGTCTGTCCCACTGGCCAACCATTCAGCACTCATCATGCGCATCATTTCCTCTCATCATTCCCCCTGGTGTGCTTCTTCCATCTCCTCTGGCCTGTTCACTCGCCATCAACCACTCCCCATAAACCCTTTTATTTGTGACTGCGTGTGTGTGTTTGCGCCTCAGTGTGTAGTGTATAGGCATAGCTATAATATAGGTATGCATACTATTACGCGTAACCTGCTTCTACATATTGTTCGTGTCAGCGTGACTGCACATAACATTATCTCACAACACAGGATGTCACAGTGTGCGGTGTGGGGTAAGACGGGTTGTGTTATCAGTTTGAAACAACCAGAGCTTGATGATAAAATATAAACTGTCATGTTTTTACGTCAAAGCAGCAAATAATGGTTTTATTTATCGTTTCACACATCGCATTGAGAGCAACAAGTATCTCACCACAGATTTCTGCCGTGACAACTTAACGTCTACTGCTGTTAGTAAGAACCACAGTCGTTGGCTTACGTGTGTGCACCGGAGTATGTTCACTACAGCACTACTTCTGTACTTTTAGCTGCTCCATTAGATGGCAATGTCTCTAAAATAAATTAGCTGAGCTATGTGATATAGTCATCCTTTCTTAATTCTCACAATCATGGCATCAAATGGAATATCCTGCCTTTGCGTGTTCTTGTGTTTTCTTCAACCTGATAGATTTGATGTTGCTTGTGTCAAACCTTTATTGTGAATCAGAATTAGTGGAGCCTTGGCCTACTTTCCAAACCATCGAGGAGCAAATAATCAGCCCGAGCTGAGGATTTGCCTGGCAGTCTCTCAAAACGTGGAAGCATCCTTTTTCTGCAAGTGTTGAGTTTCACGGAGAGACTCTCAAGAGCGTTCAGTGTTGCTGTCACGGGGAGAATACTGAGACTTTTACTGCCATCTAGAGTGTAATCGCAGGTGGTTCATGAGAGAGAGCTGTGTGGTTAGAAAGGATTTCTAAATATGTTTAAATGATTTACACGTTATACATGAAATGAAATAGCTCTACTGTATTCGTGCATGTCACAGGTCAAAACTTAAACATGCTTTATTTCCCTACTTCTAATATACTGATTACATTATTTATTCCAACAGACAATATGATTTTCTACTTTTTTTCTTTTGTGGTCTCTTTAGCTGCCTCTCCGCCTCCTTCCCAGACAAGCCGACTCCTCACAGCACAGAAGTAATGCCAGAACAGTTCTCGGTGCCAGAAATTGCCCGGAGGTTTATAAATGAAGTACTTGTTGTTCCGAGTGTGGGAAGATTTTTCTTTTTATTATACAAATAACCCAACACCGGCTAAAAAAAGAGAAAACCAGGGATCATCAGAGGCTTAAAACTCTTTGCTGTATTATCCACCTCATTTGATTTCTTCCTCATGTTATGAATTTTTCTTCTTTTGTATTCTGCCCTCTGCTTCTGCCACGCAATTCAAAATATCCCGGCCACCCTTCACTTATTGTGTTCCACAATGATTTTTCTAATCACCATTTTTCATCTTGCTTTAATTAAACCTTTTATTGGACAGAGACACGGGCCATTATGCTCTCTATATTTCACAGAGAATGGATTTGAAAATGACTAATACCTTATGCTGACCTTTCTCAATTGCTGCCTGCTGGCAAGGCTATGCAAAGCAATTTCACCAACATATTTATCTCATCCAAAGCACACCTTAGACTTAATCCTAATGGCCTTTTCATTAGCCTTATAATTGAGCAGCGTGGAGAGTGTTAAAATGTCTCTCAGCCCCATGTCAGATCCAGCCTATACACATTAATTTGGGGTAGTTAAACCCACGTTAACCTCCAAGCGTAGTCATCAATCACGCACGTTCTCCCTACTTCATTCGTAATCTGACTGTGTGACGTAGTAAATAACCTGCTGAATGAAAAAGAGTCTGGCTCACATTTACATATCAGCCATGAGTGTCACAGGATTGGGGAACATTTAATGTAATTACTCGGGCTGTCCTCAACCAAAGAAATTCTTAGTCGACTAACACTATAACACAATTTTGTCGACTAATTGATTAGTTGATTTAAATCTGTAAAACGGAGTTTCTCCACAAAGAATCACATAAAAGCACCACTTTAAATCTTGTGTTTACCAGAGATGTGCTCATGCATTTCTTGGAAATAGTCCTTCAGCATGAAAATGCACTAAAAAAATGACTAATGGACCAAAAAAATCTTTGTCGACTAAGACCCAAACAACCGATTTGTTGACTAAGAGGGGGCGGTCCTAGTAATTACATTAATAAAAATAATATCATTACAAAATGCTGACTGTTCTTTCGTTCAACTACTATAAAACAAATCACAAATCATAAATAAATGAGTATAGTAAGTATTTAACTGTTTTATATGAATGTTAGACACACAAAAATCAACTTAACCAATCACATTAATCTGATTCCTATGTACCTGATGAAGAGCCAATTTTACTACTATTCCTAATGTAATAAAGCAGAAGATTTAAAGGTTGCTAAACTGTGTTGTAAGTCCTTGATAGGTAGAAATCATAGTTTCAGTTTTGGACTCCGCACCTGGACAAGAAAGCTGCGTGTATTTTGCACATTAATCAGATAAATCTACCACATTACTGATTACAGTTCGAAGCATGTGATTTTCCCAACCCTGGGTATTCATCCAGAACATGGAAGATGATTGTTATACATCGCCTGCTCTGTATGAATAATAGGATCTAATCAGAATCACTTCATAATCAGCCCCAAGAGGCGTTCTCATATGTGCCCCAATTCAGAACAATGGTGTGAAGTTTGTGGGACGGCCAGTAGATGGCAGTACTTCCTCAGCTTGTCTAGACTGGCAGTGAACGCAGTGAGAATAAACCAGGGACAAAGGTCAAACAACACAGCGCTGTTGACCAGGGGAGGGTCAACACATAAATATCCCCGGGGACTTTCTCAAGTGCCTAGTGCGCCTACTTAGTGTGAGATTTTCCAGAGGAAAAGGCAGAAGTCCCATTTCCACCTCAGCAAAATGAAATCAGAAGCCCCTGGGATTTACTCTGACCTTCCTGGCTCTCACTGCTGCTGAGTGATTACTGAAATATAAGAGGCTAGAAGGTGTATTAACTACATGCGGGTTTACAGGACAGAGCTAGATGAAAATGTGAGACGATTTACATATATTAATAATGATCATCTTCTAATTAACATCCCACTAACTACCTCATTAACTGTAATTTAGAGTCTCGTGGAGCAGGCAGACAGTCACAGACGCACAAAGGGATTATTATGAAAACAGGAAGATACTATAGTGTCTGCATTAAGCAGCAATCCTTTATACTGTACAGTATAATATAAGGCCAATGCCAGTCTTGTTTGTTTAACGTTCAGTGGACAGGAATTCCTTTGGTTCACTTCAGACCTGCATGCATTTTATTGGCTTGTGTGGGATTTGGGCAGGAAACCAGAGCTAATGCCCCCTCTCCCACTTCAAACGGATGCCAGGCACCCTTAAATGTCATGGGGTGGTTAGAGAGTTGAAGGAGGTGGGAGGGAGGGAGGGGATTGAGGAGTGAGAAGCTGGGGCTCGCTGGGCGAAAGAGAGAAATCCAGCCACACCGGGCTCGCCTCACAGCTTATCAGTGTGTGTGCTGGACGTAGCTTTACCGAGGCTGCTAAGGCAAACCAGATGCAGC
>CAKALG010023826.1:0-18801 GCA_916700815.1 Helicolenus hilgendorfi
ATGAAACAAGCTAAGGCTCAGCGAGCCCGGACCATGGCTCTGTACAACCCGGTGCCACACCGACAGAACTGCCTCACCGTCAACAGGTCGCTCTTCATCTTCGCAGAGGACAACATCATCAGGAAAACGGCAAGGCGAATCATTGAATGGCCATATCCTTTTTACATAAAAAAGCACGTTTTAAAGTTTTTGCTTTTGCAGTTTGTTATAACCTCCTGAGAACCCAGTTTAAAAAAGTGTCTTCCAATTACTTTTTTTTTTTTTGTGATTTCCTTACTATTTAGGGTTAATCTTAACAATTTAGGCTTGTTAAACTTTATGTTTTATTGTCCACTGTATAGTGTACTACAGGACTATTTCAGTGTGACAAAAAAAAAAGACAAAAACAATGAACAGATTATGTCTGTAGTAGTGATATTAAACCAAGAATACATTCAAATTGATTAAAAAAAACACATGCTACATTTTTTATTTATTTATTTATTTAACCTTTATTTAACCTGGAGTAAAAACTCATTGAGATCAAAAATCTCTTTTCCAAGAGTGTCCTGGCCAAGATAGGTAGCACCACAGTTACACAGTTGCAGACATAAAACAAAAATAACAATTGGAAATGAAGACAAAGAGCAAATTTCAAAATCATAAGGTATCAAAAAACATTCATCAAGACCACCATATGACACCAGATGATATCACTGGAAAGCCTAGGATGTCCTCTTTTACAATACACCAGGGGGTTGATAGAGTAGGTCAAAAGAGTAAAGAGGATATGTATGTGGACACTAAACGTCCACTACAGAGGACACATGTCAATGGGCTGGGTCTCAGGAGGATATAGTGCATGTTGTCAGTTCAGCACCATGGACAGCTACAGGCTGCATATGAAGCCTGCAGCATCAAAACAACTCCCATTCACTCCTGAATGTTATATCTAATACAAGTCAGTTTCTAAAGTGCAATCTCAGATGTGTTTGTGGCTCCATCACATATCTGCCTCTTTGTTTAGTGTTTGCTCATCTGCATAAAAACCCTCATAATTCTGCTCAGCAACTTGCCCTGATTTGATTCATCCGTGGGCTCCATGTGCTCCGGTGTTGGCAGAAGACAGAAAGTTAGCATGTGGTGATCATTAGAAGCAGCTCTGCTCAGCTGTGGGGGTGGCATGTAGGCACATCTCTGCTGCCTTTAGTGCTCATTGGAATATGAACCCGGCCATGAGTAGGTGTCAGTTCAAATCCAGCAGGCAGCGTTTTTCTGCTTCCTCCTGCTGCAACAATTTATCTCTCCTGAACTTCTGCGGATCTTAAACAAAAGATTGTCAGGGAAGTTGTTTTTTTGCAGCACCTGCAGCATATTCATGTAACGTGAACAGCAGAGTGCAGGCAATATTTACGACCACCCACAAGCCAAACAAAAAGAATCTATCAGTGCTTGTCTTGGTCACTTAAATCTATTTATTTTTATTTACTTTAATCCTGATTTCCTGATAAATCATGTGCATATTTAGATATTTGTTAAAGCAGTTCAACAACATCACCCAGTTGCCATATCTACCCACTGCTCCTCCTGTCTTACACCCCCCTTTTAGTGCAGCGTGCCAGTCTCCCACTGTTACCTAACCACAGGCTCTGTGTGTGGGAGTGGGGCTAGTGGTCAAGACTAGCTGGCCACTGGCAGCACGGTAATGTTACTGTCGGTATCACAGAGGCAGAGAGGTATGTGGGAGAGAGCTGGCCAGTAGTACTGTGGTGGATCGTGGGCTGTAAAAAGCAGCACATGTCAGAGTATTGACTGGGTGAGACCCAGATTTTTAGCTCACAGCGTCCAACTTCTGAGATCTCGCAAGTGAAAAACAGATTCAAATGCATTCATAGCAGTGGTGTTTAATTGATTGTATGTTCCTGAACAAAACACATTGGAGTGTTGCAGTAGGATATTTCTCACAGGTGGTTTAGAAGTTGCTGGGACTTGTGTTGCCTAATGGTGGCCATAATCTCTGCACTATGGAGTTAAATTAAAGGATCATATTAGTGTTCCTGCGACAGAAAATTAATTGGCAAGTGTATTGATAATTGCTTTAAGTCATTTGTTAAGGGGAAAAAAAGTAAAGAATTCTCCAGTTGCAGCTTCTCCAATGTGCTTTTCTTTGTTATATAGTATTGTAAATTAATATCTTTTTGTTTTTGACTGTTAGTCAGGCAAAACAAGATTAAGATGATTGGAGTCTTGGATATTTTTTGCTATTTTCAGATTTTTTATAGATTAAATGATCGACAGATTAATGCAATCTGAAAATAATCATTAGTTGCAGCTTTCGTGTATACGTCACATCACTGCTGAACAGATTTTTTATGTATTTTTTCTACCTTCCAGACAGCCATTGGTTTCCATTCATTTGCATACAACACAAAGACCTGTAAGCACACTCCTAAATCTTTAATTAATTATCTAATCCATCACACTCAGTTAAGAATGTAACTTCGACAAAATAACTGCAGACTTGACGTTGACTGCGGAATAGATTACACATCTCAGGAGAGTTTCAAATGTGTTTATTGAGCAGTTTACTTCACATACAGATGTCAATACATTTGATCAGTTGATAGACAGAAAATTAATCTGCAATAATTTGGAGAATCAGTTATTCGTTAAGCAATTTTTCAAACATGACACCAAACATCCCCTAAGTCCAGCTTCGACCAGATGATTAGTGTATTAATCGAGAAAGTAATCGGCAGATTAATCACTAATGAAAATAATCATCATTTGCACCCTTTCTTTGATTCAGTTGTTTCTCAATTTTACATCATATGATACCAAAGGATGTGTTATAAATGCAGTGAAAAACATAGAGACAACAACAAGAAATTGAGAAGAAAAGGCAAAGTAGAGCCCAGATAAATCCATCCTGTCACCCAATTCCACGTTTCAAGTGAGTCAGTTGATTTTCGTACTATACTAAAACAAAGATCAGAAAATATATTAAAATATATCTAAAAAAAACAACAGCAGGGTTAACTGTATGTGATTCATCCTAAATGTTCTAAAACATGCTTGATCTCTGGTCTGCAGGTAACAGGTAGTGCGGGCAGGTACTGTGGAGTGGGCGAGATTTTATAAGTATTTCCCACTTTAGCTATTTTCAACTGCCTTCAATGGCAACAATATGGACCTGTCAATGTGAGTCAGTGTGGGTCCCAGAGGCCCCCATCGCAGCACTCCTCTGTGAGTCAGTGACCCCATTTCACTGAAGGCAGGAAAATTAATAACAGGGAGCAGCTGCCTCATGGGAACTCCAGGGGACTGAAAGTCACAAGCACATGCAAGTGTTTGGGCACATATAGTCACACGCAGTGCATGCTGGTTCACACATATGCACATATCCATAGGGCACATGCATGGACACACACACACACACACACACACACAGATGTTCCAGCTGTGAGGAAGATGTTACTCCTGAGAAATTATAGAAATGATGCAAAAGCTTCTAGACATAAGGTGAAATTTAAAATCTACAGAATACATCCAGACACTTAAGTTCTGAATTTGGAGTCACATCAAGAAAATACAAATGTGAAAGAAAAATCACTCTCAATTAAAGGTTGCAACTGCACAAATCAGTCCTGACCAAGTAAGCAAGTTTCTTGCAAGAAATGTTCCTATTCAACAACTGATCGCAGGAAAACACTTGAAAAATGTGGATTGGCAGATTTGAGATTTGAGAGGTTGAAATAACAGATTTGTGATTGTTTATAGTTGATTTGAAAATATTCAAGTAAAACTAAATGTGTAACAATTTTAAGGCTGCAACTAATCATTATTTTCATTGTTGATTATTATGTTTATCAATTGATTAATTATTTGGTCTAGAAAATAGTGAAAAATCTCCATCACAACTTCCAAAAAGCCCAAGGTGATGTTTGCTTGTTAGCACTCAAAAACTCACAGATATTCAGTTTATTATCAAACGAGACAAAGACAAGCGGCAAATCATCACAACTGAGAAACTTAAACTAAATAATGTTTGACAGTTGTGCTAGAAAAATGACTTCAACGATTATTTTTATTTTTCTGTTCATCCACTAATCGATTAATCATTTCAGCTGTAAAATATTTTAATGCGAGATTGCAGCATTCATGACATTCGTTTATTTTTTATTAGCACATTCATCATTACATTAGGAAACATCTAATTCGGAACATAATATGTGAATCTTTCAAATTCAACTATCAAATATTTTCCACAGAGTGTCATATTGTTTTTGCACGTTCTCAGAAGATTTTGCATCTCATTAGGGCTGCAACTAATGATTACAAAATTCCCATCACAGTTTCCCAGAGCCTGAGGTGACATCTTCAAAATATGATTTATTTTGTTTGACCAACAGTCTGAAACAACAAAGATCTGAAGCACAAAGAAGCAGGAAATGTTTTGGCTTTTTTCTGAAAAATCAATCGCTTGTCAAACTTGATTATGATTCATTTTCTGACTAATTGTTTCTGCATTGCGTCATTTATACAGTCATAAAAACACATGTAACTCTAGCGTCTGTTATTTTTATGCTTAAAATGCAGTTGAATGTGTCATTGCTCCTGTTTTATTATAGAGCATTTACAACTATCTGGCATTGAAGCAAATCAACTCAAAATATTCTTATACTCAAAACAGTTCAAGTCAAAACCTTGACTGCTCTTCTTTATTAGCAAAGAGATTATACTTTGAAGACGCTAAAAGCGATGTTCTGTATAACACATACTGTGAGGTGTCAGCTGTATGCAGTGAAAGGAGTTATGAGGGCTGTTTGCTGTAGTTTGTGTAGTTAAACCAGCCAGGCCAAGGTGACTTCACTCCCTCCTTTTCCCTCCATAACCTGCCTCTTTTTCCTCTTCGTGAAAAGCACTTTTAAAAGCAGGTTGCCATGGATACTGCAATCTCTCTAACAGATTGCCTCCAATACCAGAGAATATGAACCATGCCATAATTCATCTGTCATTTAATCATCCATCCATCTATGTGTTTTTCTCTCCTTTCCACTGAACCACATGCACTTTGAAGTATTTGTGGAATTTAGAATAAATACTATATATAACGGATAAAGAATAACGCTGATGGTTACTGCTGTTAGTGTTTTGGACATTTTAAGCTTGTTCAATTTAGAATATGGTGATTTTTTTTTGCATCACTGTTTGTGTATTGATGCACGGTATATTGTCATGTGCATGTATCAGCATTTGTTTATTTTTATGTGCTAGTTTTCTCCTTGTGTTGTGATAAAAAGACTTTCCTTAACTTTGTGGCCTTTACACCATTTGAGTACATGATCCTGGCAACTATCACCGCCAACTGTGTTGTTCTGGCCTTGGAGCAGCACCTCCCTGGAGAGGATAAGACCCCCATGGCAAAGAGACTGGTGAGGACAAAATCAGTTTTCACATCCTTCACATATAGACGGGGTTGTGAGCGACATCATTGTGCGATACAGATACAGAACAAACCAGAATGACTGTTTTTGTCCCTTAAACTGCAGTAATCACAAAAGGTCCAAATCCCCCAAAGTACTGTAAAACCTCCCTTTCAGTTAAAGGTGCTTACTTTGCTATTAGCATGTAGCAATTTAAGAATGTGGTGGATAGTTTTGCACAGAAATGGGTGAGAAAGAAATGTCTGTTTTAATGAAAGATACTGTAGCTTAGACTGTTACTGTGTTAAGTTTTTGAAACATGAGGACAAATGCCACATACAAATTTACCTTCTGTGGTGGAAAGTAACAAGACAAAGACGAAGACTTAAGTACATTGCTTTAGTATAATTTTGAGGTACTTCTACTTTACTTGAGTATTTTCATATTATGATACTTTATACTCCCACTGAAATTGGCTCCACTTTGACAATATAAAAATGCACACACTAATGAATCAGCAATAATACTCCAATAATCTATATGTGATAAATATAACACTCTGAATGGGGCCATTTTCATAATGAGTACTTTTACTTTGGGACTTTAAAGGTCCCATATTTTAAAAAGTGAGATTTTCATGTCTTTTGTATTATAAAGCAGGTTTAAGTGCTTTATAAATACTGTTTAACTATCAAAACACTCAATATACAGAGAAATGTATTCAGGTTTTGTGCGTTTGAAACAAGCCGTTAGGATTTCTGTCCATTTGTGATGTCACAAATCTACAATATATAGAACCTTTCACGGTTTTAAATGTAAACATTATGAATGTGTACCAGTTTATTTCCTGTTGCAGTGGATGTGAATGACATCTGCTGACAGGAAGTAAACATGGACCCAAGCTGTTGCTTAGCAACACAATTCCGTTGAAATGTACTAAAACGGAGCGTTTCAGTCAGAGGGTAAATACAGGTATATTCAGGCAGACAGTATGAGGAAAATAAAGTTTTTTTTTAACATTAAAGTACGTAAACATGTTCTAGTAGAAACATACAATACAAGTATGAACCTGAAGATGAGCATGATATGAGACCTTTAAATACTGTACATTTTTCTGCTACTGTAAAACTTCTGTACTTTTATTTAAGTAGGACTGTAAATATAGGACCTTGACTTGTAATATAGTAATTTTTCATTGTGGTATTGCTACTTTTACTTAAGTAAAGGACTAAAGTAGTGAAAATGTCCATGAAATTATGAAATTATGGCAGCGTGTTTCTGCTGCACACACTTCCTTGATTGTTTGTGAATGGGATATATCAGTCGATACGGTACACTGTTTATGTGTGAAGCCTGCATGTACACATCAAACCCAACAGGTTGTAGTTGAGACTTCTCTCCTACAGACTCTGCTGACCTGCTTCTTGTACATTATTTCCGCAGGAGAAGACAGAGCCGTACTTCATTGGGATCTTCTGCTTCGAGGCAGGGATCAAGCTGCTGGCCCTCGGCTTTGTTTTCCACAAAGGCTCCTACCTGAGGAACGGCTGGAACGTCATGGACTTCATAGTTGTGCTCAGTGGGTGAGTGACGTCAATTTTGTCTCCATGACAACCTGGAAGTGAGAAATGTTTGTTGTAAACATTGTCAACAGATAGCAAAGTTACTACTTGCCAAGCATACTGGTGAAATCTGTTTTTGGAGGAGGAACAAATATCAGTTCTCTGTAATTAACTTTTGAACATGGCCATAGACTCTGACGGCGAGCCAATCAAATCAGAGCAAAGCACTTAGACTTTGGATTGGCAGCAGTGTCTAAACTTCTTGCAGAGCTTTCCTCCTGTTTTTTTTCTTCTGTCTGGATGCTTAATAGATCTTCTTCAAAGCAGTCGTAGCTGGGGAAAGCACAGGTGTGACTAATATCATTAACGATGGCTCACTTCCATGTAAGCCATTCATTCCAGTGAGCCAGATATGCACAACACCAGGACCCCTGAGCTGGCTCACATCGTCACATTATTAATTACACCTGTATTGTTCTTACTGTGGCATGTGAAAAAGGCTGCTGTGAAAAAGGTCAATGCTGTTAAATGAAGATCAAGGTGTTATTTTTCTTGTTATTATTGTGTTTTTATAGTTGGTGAGGTGAAATTTGTCCCATTATACCTGATACTAGTATTTTTTTCTGCTAGACTACTCCTACAATATATAGCCTATTGCCACAGCCTAGCTACTATACATTCTCAGCTATTGTAGCTATAGTAAAAGTGCATTGCATGACTACATTTTAATATGTCTTTATGTTGGAGTTGTCGAAACTGGAGCAAAATCATGCACTTACATAACAGTGCAGATAACGTTACTGTTACAGAACAATGACAGCTTGACATGGATTAGATTTCAGCAGCTCTGCAGCTAGCTATTGTACAATTGGCTACTTTACAGTTACTCTCTTTATGCCGCAACAAATTACATTTGTTTCATTAATGGTGGTCACAGTGTTGGGTTTATGAAACATTTTTTAATTTATGTAGGCATTTATGTAGTCAAACAGTCCGTCCTGTCACCTTTCCGTGCTAGCTTATATTCCACAAGCTTCAATATTTTCTCATGTAGGCTACTAATCATCACTCTAAAAAACTGAAACATGATACTTGTTTTTTTTGTCCATATTCTTAGTTACATTGTTAGTACTGATGTTAAAACAATGATTATTTTGCGTGCATTCAACAACATCTCCCATTAGTTTTAGACACAGAAGTTCTCAAAGCAAGAAAACCTAGTGGAGCAGAAGATAGAAATGGTAGCACTGAAGTGGAGCTTGGCTTTCTGTACAGGACCAGATTGACTAGTGAGTAAGTGTTTCTCTAATGCACTGCTGTGTTTGCATATGACTGGTAATGCATTGCCATATGTCGTGGATATATGTTTGATAAAAGTAGCTGGTGTGCAGTATTTTTAGCTAAAAGCAGAGGCTTGTCAGCAGTGCTAATAAGTTATGTGGAGATCCATTGCTGTGACTGTGTGTCTTCCACTACGCAAAAGCTGGGCACTGTTGTTTTGAATGTGCTTCAGTCAAACAGGAGTAAATAATGCATTTGTTGGGGACTATTTTTTAGCCACGGATCAATACATATTTGCTGCTCTCTTGCAGTGGTTTCCAAACTTTTTCAAGTCAAGGACCCCTAAACTGTCCCAGGGTCCTCCATCTGATAGGATTTTTGCTTTTAGATGTGTTATTACAGAAAGGGTATGAAAACTATGACCAAAATAGTCTTGCATTATGTCATTGTGTCAGTTATGGATAGAATTATATTGAAAATAAATAATTCCCCTTTTTGCTGGGGACCCCACGAACCCCCTCAAGGACCCCTGGGGGTCCCCGGACCCCACTTTGAAACCACTGCTCTGGTGAGTATTTCCAGCAGCAGGATAGTATATGTGGGATCAACTCAAAATAAACTACAGTCGTGTTTATCCTAATGAAGGAACATGTCTCCCAGTGCAACAATGTGGCTCATTTATGTGATTTTGTGACAACAATGGAGGTCTATGGCTCAGAGGAATAAGCTATATCAGGCTTTGGCTACACAGGCTTGTTTGTAGGATCAATAAAATTGTTGATTATGGTCCCCACAGGATATGTTTACAAGAAAAATATAGAATATTACCAGCCTTATCCTAACTACCTTCTCGATTCTAGTTGAAGTTCGGCAAAGTAGCCTTTCAATATTAAAATGACAAATATAACAGAGTGGGCTTGTGTATGTGCATATGCGTGTGTGCGCTTGGAGGTACGCCTCCAACTGCTCTCTTTTAATTTTGAATTTGTTTGAACTCTATGATGAATTACAAACTTCACTGATTACATGAGAGAGTGGAGGAAAAAAAAAGTTTTAAATTAATGCTCAGCAACTGATTCTGCAATTAATTTTTGACAGAATTCATTTTTGCTTTACCAGGCTGTGGCTGGTGAACCAAAAGATTAATTTTGAGACACTGATTGTCAAGTTATGTTGGTGCATTCATGCATGTGACGCTGCTTGTGTCAACGTTTATCAATGTTGTTGCCATGCGTGCTTGTGCTGCATTTTAAAGGCTTGTAATTCCAACATGCCGTGCTGTACCTCATGTCTGACACATGGTCAGCAGTGGTTGACCCTATAGGCAGGTTGATATGTTGTTGCTGTTTTTTTCTCTATAAGCATATACAGTATATATACATACATCCACAGAAAAAGACATCACATAAATGCAGGGAAATGTGTGTCTCCATGGCACAGTCAGGCTCTGCAGTCAGCGATAGGTGGGTGGATAAGTGGATTGGCAGTTGTGTCTAAAACCTGCTTCGGTTCGCCCCCAGGACCTCTGTGAATTAAATGTGAATGCAGCTCTGTTATGCAAAAGCATTGAAAGAATGGATGGATGGTAGAGAGAAAGATAGAAGAAAGGAGAGGGGAAACAAGGGGGAGAAAGGACGATGTAGAAAGACAGAAAAAAACATAATGAGAGACTTCATTTGTTCCCTTTAAGACTGGGTTTAGAGAATTAATTGCGCAGGAGTTAAGCATTGTTATACCACTCATATGCTGTTTATGGCTAAGTGTACATTATTCAGCATGCAGGGAAGATTGCTTTTGGCGTGTTGACATCTCATTTCAACCTGACACCCACACCCTTCTCTTTCTCAGTATCTCTTATTTCTCTATCTGTCTTTCTATCCCGCTGTCTCTCGCTCTGCCTCTTACATAAAAGGCACATCAGCATCACGTTTACAGACCAGTTAGTGCCGGCCTAAACGCTCAGCAGCTGCGTTGTTGACAGATTTCCACTGAATTTTACACAGTTAAAGTGTTCTGTCGGTTTTAATAATCTGCTCTGAACAGTTGTTACTTTAACAGTACTGGTTGCTTTAGTGGGATGCTTTGAAATACTCTCATTAGTCAGTGTTTGCTACTAAACATTTTGCTTTCAGTTTCTCAATAAATGGTGCACTAGCCAAAAGAAACAAAGCACTGTTTGGTACAAAGAAGCAGCTCGTTATTCACAAGCCTTTGACTATAGGATTTGAAACTGTTTTTTGATATACAGTGCTGGCCACGCATGGCTGGAGAAATACATCAGTAAATTTATCTTTTCCATTTCCCTTCAAACCCTTAAAGTAGCAGACTAGAAACTAGATATGAAAATGCAAAGATGTAATAATTTGATGTAAATTGTCAACCAGGCTTTTAATTTGCAGTTTCCTACAGCAATAGCTTGAATCAGTCATACGTTGCAGTGGATTCTTCATGATGTAAAACATATCAAATATCTACAAACACTTACAGAAACAGACCACAACTGCAGCATAATCCACTTCTCTGTCCACCGATATGTTCAGTGCGTTCCACTCAAAGTATGGCTAAATAAATGCGCTGCTTGTATGATCTAAAAGTTAAATTCCGCTGTGAATCTGTTGTAACGAACCGGATGACCACAGCCGCAGGAAACTGTTTTTTTTTTTACCAGCAACCCATCAAGAATACAAAATGTGAGTGTTGCTAAAAATAGAGCTTTGGCGTAGGATATCACTTGAAGGCCAGTGGTGCAAGTTGTGTAACAGTTTGATGGAGTTCAGAGCGAGCTGTGTTGTGGACCCAATTACAGTCCTCCAAAACACATTGGTGGGAGCTTGAAAATGTGGGTCTTACATAACAATTACTGTCATTGATACAATTGTTTTCTCAGTTAACTGATTAATCGTTTAATCTATAAAATAGCCTCCATTCCCTCCCCTACATGTGACATATAAAAGAAAGTACAGGATTTACTCAAGTTGACATGTTTAAAATGCTTGTTTGTCCGACCAACAGTCCAAAACCCAAAGAATTCAGCTGATTATCATAGAAGACTAAGAAAACCAGGAAATATTCACATTTGAGAGTGTAAAACCAGAACAATTTTAGCATTTATGATAAAAATGGTTTAAACAATTACTTGATTATTAAACTGACAAATCAATTAATCGGCTAATCGAGAAAAAATAAATACAAGTAGCATGGTCACTTCGAGGTCAAACTTCATCCCCTTGCCTTCATGATAGAATGACAAACAATTATAGAACGGCAAGATCTTCAGCTTTCCATCGGTACATTTATCTTTTCATTTGCAGTAAAATTGACAGAGATATTGTTGTGTTGTTATGTGTTTTTATGAAGCTATGTGTTGCTATGAAGCTATGTGTTGTTATGTGTTTTTATTTAAGCGTTGCTATGAAGCTATGTGTTGTTATGTGTTTTTATTTAAGCGTTGCTATGAAGCTATGTGTTGTTATGTGTTTTTATTTAAGCGTTGCTATGAAGCTATGTGTTGTTATGTGTTTTTATTTAAGCTATGCATTGTTATGTGTTTTTATTCAAGCGTTGTTACGCAGCTATGTGTTGTTATTTAAGCTATATGTTGTAGCAGGGGTAGAGTGATTTAAAAAGTGACCACATACAATTCATGCCACTCACCGAAAGACAAGCAAACCAACACCGTGCACAGATTAGTCATGTCCAAAACATTCAAATGTGTGCATCCTAAAGTGTAAACAATGTACTCGAGTATGGCATGTTTTGTTATTAGTCTTTGAGAGAGAGAGAAAGAGAGCACCGTTAATCACATTTGATCAGCCGGTCAGGCACGTAGCCCTGTTCCACAGGTGCATCAGCTGTTTTGCCCAACGCCTTTTGTCAAGGGGAGTTGTTGAAGCAGCTGCACCTGTGGCGATGCGTCTCTCTCTGACCGGATCATAGGCAGTTTTCAGTGAAAAACTCACTGTACACTATCTGCTCAACACCAAGCAGCAGACAGACACAGTTAGCGGCTAACCGGTGAACATAGTGGAGCATTTAGCAGCTGAAGAGCAAGACATTTCCCTAGGAGTTGGAAAGGACCAGAACAGAGCTAAAAGAGAGGTGGACAGAAACACAACTCCAAACGGATGCTAATGTTGCTCTGTAACTGCTGGATGTGTAAATAAGCAGCAATATCAACAGATGATATGTCAACGCCATGTTCACGACTTGTTTACGCTACCCCAAGTGGCCAAAAATATCAGTTACTGTAGGTTTAAAGAGTAAGAAAACACCAGGCTGAAGAGTAGGGTGTCAGTGCCACACCCAGCATCACAGATCGAGTGTGGTCAGAAGTGTGCTTTGTTGCACCTGTAACTACATCCGACACTGAGGTTACTCCTAAAAATGTGGAATTTCTGTGGTTTCTATAGACTCAAGTGTTGAAGTTAAGTTCCTCTGATATAACTGAAATCATGTCACTTACAGTGTAAAATGCACAAAGTCGTCGGTGTACTTTCTGCAGCCTACAGATCACTTCGCCCAATTCCAGCCACAGCTGGTAACTGACGACCTGGTTTCCTGCCACTTATCTGACACATTTTCTGGTAGCACATATGCTGCTCTCGTCTCCTCTCTCTCTCTCTCAAACACACACACACACACACACACACACACACACACACACACACACACACACACACACACACACACACACACACACACACTGGTGGCACAGTACAAGTAAGTCAGACTTAAAAGAAAACACACATGTGTCATAGAGGCCGGTTGGGAATAAAATCGAGGCCACTGGGCCAGCGCTGGCGGCATTCATTCCATTTCATATTAATGAATTGCTAGAAGCGAATCTGCTGGGACACTGAGCTCAATTAAAATCCTTAATCTGAGTGAAGAGTGTGTAGCAAAAAGGACAACAACTCACCCACCAACCAAATTAATTCACGGATTCCTAAAATGGTCAATTATGTCCTGCGGCAGACAGATTGGAACAGGTGGACTTGATGCTTTGATTAGCAATAAACTGTCTCCCAAATGACTTGTGCATATGTGTGTGTGCTTGTTACTCCATTTATAAGGCTGCAGGCACAGATTGTTGCCAGTGAACCTGTCGCTCTCGTGTTGTTAAAATTAGTTCTGACAACTCCGTCATCAGTCCTGAATGATATTGATCCCCAGGTGTGACTGTCAGCTTACCATTGTGCTGTATGAAGGATATCAGCTTTCCCTTGTTGCCCCAGTCAGCTGTCCCTCTTACACAGTGTGACACTTTGCTATAATCCTTGCTCTTTATACAGGATGAATAATACAATTGGGTGGGAGTTGGGAGTGATTCATTAGCCATCTGGCACAAAGACAGACACACAGGAGTGAGTCTGTCTTTGCACGCCAAAGCAGTTTTCATCTGTATCTTTTAATGTGTATATGCATGTGTTCTTCAATTAGGGGGCCCCGTCCTTTCCCCATCAACCATCTTCTATGAGTTGTGAATGTATTTACACTGTGCGCACAGCAGTACATGGAAAAATGGTGTTATTTGCCCTGGGCACCCAAAAAACAACTTGTTCTGGATTTATTATTAGTGCCTGGCCCCACTTCTATGTGTTGTGTTTGTTAGTGGTGACGTAATTAACATGACTTTATTTAGGAATATGCACCATGTGAGCAAAATATAAACAACATAGTGACAGTCTTTAAACCAGATTTTGACACAAGGCCACACATTTTTGATTCTTTGAGGAGAAACTAATTTTTACAGATTAAGTTGATTAAATGAAAATCGTATGAGTGCTAGACAATAAAGAATTTCTTTGGTTGAGGACAGCCCTAGTCTTTATAAGTGGAAATCTGAGCATTACTAAATTGAAACGGGTTGCATCCCACAAACTAGTTCTTACACAGAGATTAGTTGTTGTTAGTTAGTTAGTTAGTTAGTAGTTGTTGTACTAAGTATTTAATGGGTAAATATTTACACCCAGTAACTGGTGAAACTGTTGCGTAACTAACTGAGCTAACTGACAATGCTAATGTTAGCTTGCTAGTATACGACCCGTTACACTAAAAGTAGGATATAGTCGACAATCTGACTTGACGCTTGATCAAAATGTTGTTAAAAATTGGGAAGTTTTAAAATTATATCTAAAAATATACCTCAATTTACAAATTTTTATGCTAAAAAACATCCAAATAATTGCCTGTCAGGTTAGCATGAACAGATATTTACACATATATACATAAGACCGTCATTGGCAGTTACGTTTATTATACCCGTCAGGATCGCATTTCCAACAAGAAAATACGTCTGCTAACGTTAGGTCAACATACAGTTAGGTGCCTCTGCCAAGGAGGTTGTATTTCCGGCTCGGTTTGTCTGTTTTTTTGTTTGTGCATGCGTTTTGTTTCTCTTTCATTAACATTGTGACATAGTGCATTTGTGCTGCATCCATGTGGTGTTGGAATAATCAGAACAACTAAAAAAACAGCTAACATGTTGTTTAAGCAATAAAATACAACACATCTTCTTTGTAGCGTCCATGTTGTTTCCACATTACGACTTAAAGCTCATGAACACACCGAAGTAGGAAGAACGACTTCCCAACTCGGGAAAAGGGACTATCCAAGGAGCACATAAATGCACCATTGTCTGCGCTCTTCTAGTTTTGTTATAAATTGCTTCTATATTTGTCCAGTGTCGCTGTTGTGCACAGCACAGACCTGCAGGTTTGTAATCCGTGCTGGAGGGAACCCCGATGCCTTTCCAAAACTGTTTCTGCTGGCAAACGTCAACTTCTGCTGCAGCTGGCTGTCTGATCTTATGCGTATGATATGTCTATATATGAAGGCTGTAGGTTTTTGGCAGGCAGACGTTTCTTGCAAAACTCTTCCAAGTAAAATGACAAAGTCGTAATGTTTCCCAATGTTCAGTTTTATTCCAACACGGACAGCAGGTCAAATAAGCTATGCGACTTCTGTAATTCTGCTGACACAACAGTGAGCATTTGCATCTTTACTTCCTAAACACACACTGTACCTGTAAATTAATTTAGTTTTATTTTTCAATTCAAAACAAAACAAATTGTTTTTAAATATATATTTAAATATATAATTTTCAAAAAATGAATGTGTGTGTTCAGGGATACATGAAGCTGTGGGTGGGAGGAGAACAATATGAAGTGATGAAAGTTGGGGTAGTAGTTTTGGAAAGAACTTCAATCTACTTTCACTCCTACTTTAACCCCTATGATTGTTATTTTTGGAAGTTATGTTACAGTTTATGTAACATATTGCTTTTATTTGATGATGATGCTACGTTTCAAATAGGGCTGTCAAAACTAACGCGATAACACGTTAATGCAAATTTGTTTCAATGCCACTAGTTTCTTTATTGGATTAATGCAATTTGTGATTTTTAGCTAGATTGAAGATGCTGGCATCATATTAAACTAGAAAAACCCAAGGAATCCATTGGTACCAACCATGTCATACTAGCTTGTCACAAGGGAGGCTAAATAACGCTACAAACTTACGCTAAATTTTGGCAAGGAAAAACTGGCATGGCCATATTCAAAGGGGTCCGTTGACCTCTGACCTCAAGATATGTGAATGAAAATGGGTTCTATGGGTACCCACGAGTGTCCCCTTTTACAGACATGCCCACTTTATGATACTCACATGCAGTTTGGGGCAAGAAGTTTACAAAGAGCTGGTGCTGGTGCAACCCAATCCTGGAGGCAGTTTGTTAATCCAGTCATTGGTAAATCATTCTGATCTATCTGTATGATTGGCATTTAAACCTCCCAGTAAGCACCAGTCCATTCCACATCTGTAACCTCAAAACATTGATGCAAATCCAAATTGCAGCCAAAAGTGTTTCCAACTAGTCAGTGACTCCAAAAAAGTAATTCAGGAATTAAGATTATAACTTCAAAGTGTATTATCCAATCCAATCCAATCCAAATTTATTTATAAAGCACATTTAAAAACAACAAAAGTTGACCAAAGTGCTGTACAATTATACATAAAAAAATAAAAACAACACAATAAAACACTAAGACCAACTTAAAACCAACAGGACATTAAAATAATAAGAGCGTTTAAAACAGGATTAAAACAGTCAACTCTCATGCCGAGCCATTATGTCAGGTATTTTAAAGGACAGCTACAGCTCTAATTTTGCTCTCATAATTGAACCGAACAAACAATAGCTTACAGTCCCAGGTGGGTTTTCTTTTGGAAAACACACACCCAGACAATTATTCTATGACTAATAGCGAATGAATGTTTTCTTATTTTCATGTAATCCCAATTAAACAGAGCAGTATAAATGTTGCCATTAGACGCACGGTTTATGTTTTTTCCAGATTTAAATCAAAGCCATTAATTTGTTGACGCATTATGTTGATGTTGATTCAGTTGCACATTACCATATATGCAGAGCTTTGCTGAAATGGTGAGCAATGTGATGCTGCTGATTACTGTAGTTTTTGGTGGTGTTCTTAGTGTAGGTGGAGGTGTGTGGGAGAGGCTGCATTCTGTGCATGTAATGAATTCAGCCTCTCCAGAGCCAGTTTGGTATAAAACTGTGCAACAGTGCTTCAACGAGGAAGAGATTAGCCTCTCAGTATGAACATTAACTCACTGCTGGATTGTTACCGAGTTGAATATGTAGAGAGGCGTGTGTGGAGCTGTCCTATTGTCTCTTTACTTTACCAAAAGCCCTGATGAAGTGATACATTTTCCTGTCGGTATTAATTTCATTACAAATTATTTATGCCAAGTGAATTTTAATTTTAATTTTTTTATGTAGGCTGGCAAAATGCAGGATAAACAAGGACAATTTATTTATATAGAACAATTCAAACATGTAAACTTTAATAGAAAAGAAAATGTGAACATGAATACAAAATGTAGAGGCAATCTTAATGTAACAAAAGAGGGTTCACCAATCTTTGTTCTCACTGTTGGAACAGCAACTTTTTCAGAGGATCAAAGAGGCCTGGCTGTTTCCTAATGCAAAAATGTATGTTGTTGATGATATTGGAAGCTGAAAGACTTGGAAAATGTTGGCTAGCATGATTACCGATTATTTCAGTGAATTTTGTTTCTGCAACTTCTAAAACAATTTCTAAACTAAACAAAATAAAATGCCTCTGCGTGTGTGTTGGGATGATACACAAGACAAACAGACAGAATATTTGCTTTAATTTTGACGGAGCCTCCGCTGAATTGTTGTGCTCAAAGTGCAGCCTTGAAGGAGCTGTGCAGCTGCCTTTGTTCAGTGTGTTTAGTTTGAAGGCTATTTCCACAGTCTCCCACTCCTCTGCTCCCGCTCTGTCTCAGTGTCTCTCGCTGTGTCATCTCTTTGTTTGACACGCTCACTCACTCACTCACTCACTCACTCACTCACTCACTCATTCAGTACATTTACAGGCACACTAAAACCCACTTACTGCTAATAACCACACTGAAGTAAAAGTGATTGTTTGGTGTCCTCATTAGAGCCACATAATAACAGAAAGCCAAATACAAAGACTTAATTTGTGGTTATTGTTTGTTGTGTTGATTAATTTACATTAATTTGATTTTCCGCAGTCGCTAGCTGTTTCATTATTTGTGTGTAGAAACAACACTACTGACACGCACCGAATTAAAACAGAAATAACGTCATACAGACATTTGAAAGACTGGCATGTATAGTAATGTACAGTAGGTGTGTTCATAAGGTTACAGTTGGCTCCAATGTCAACTTTAATCTGATTGATTGACCAACTGACCAATACATTTGGCCCTGCAGGCTCGAAATAACCCGGGGGCTTAACGGGCCGTACACATGCCGTGTCTAAAACGCGTGCAAAACGCCAGCTGTGCTGCTTTTTTTTCTTTTCAATGTGCTTGGGGATTTGCTCACCTGTCGTTCCTGCCGTTACTAAGCAACCAAAACCTGCGTGCTATGATGATGATGATGAAGTTGCCTCAGTGACTAAACTAAACACAATCAAAACAAAGAAAATATGCATTTCTAGCACCGTAAATAACCCAAAGTAGCTTTACACTTGATTTATCTGTGTAAGTTTAGCTCACCTGTCAACTGGATGTTGTGCCGTCCTCGGATGGAACGGGTGAAGCCGATAAAATTGTTTGTGGGACAGATCGTAAAGCTCTGGGTAGTCCTGCACTTACCGTAGCCTGATATTTACAGAAGAAAGAAAAGATATCTGCCGTCTGTGATTGGTTGTTCCTCATCACAACGCGCGCTGCTGAGTTCCAAAAGTTGAACTAATTTAATCTTGTGCCCCGAAAAAAAATAGGCGCTTGGGAATGCGGTGGTGCTCTCGCGCTTGAGCATGCCTGTCTACATTAACAACTATGGATTTGAGTGCAAAAGATGCAGTATGTGTACGGCCCCTAAAGGTGCTAAATTCCAAATTCAGAGCATTTCTATTGCCTCCACATGGCTCTCAACATGGCGACGGCTGAGCTGGCAGCTCGTTGCTAACAGCAACATATTGACCTCGGGGGGATCGAAGGGTGGGCGCTATGCTTCCGCCATGACGGCGTAT